>RJWM01050676.1:0-10686 GCA_004363535.1 Dasyprocta punctata
GACTGCCCTCTGGGGTCCTGATATGAGGACCTTGGAGGAGAACGAGTAGGACCCCTCGCGGGACCCCCGCCCAGCCGGCGCGGCGCAGGCATGGATCAGGAAGCAATATGGACTGCCCTCTGAGGTCCTGATCCCAGGACCTTGGAGGAGAACGAGTAGGGCCCCTCCAGCACACAAATCCTTAATTGTCATTTCTGACCAGGTCATGATCCGTCTTTGAATTCTTTAAGCAACTGTTTTACACTTAAAAAGCGCAGAATTTGATGAGAGTAAATACCACCTCTGACATGGAAATTACTCCTCTTTAGGATGTCTACACTGCCAGTGGGAATTGACTGAAATAAATGTGATGCTCAATTGAAATGAAAATCACCAAAGTGAAAGTAAAATATCAGGACAGCTGAACAGATCATCTCTATAATTATTTTCATGCAATACATGCTACAGAGTGATAAAATACATAGACATGCTTTGACAAAACATACAAAGCTATTTGCATGGTAAAAGGAGCTCTGCTGTCTTCCCAGAAAGCATCACTTACTAACCCACTAGGGAGTGATTCACACTTGAAAAAGGAATTTGTAAAACAAGAGAAAATGATGACTAAATTTATTCATGGCTTTTTTTTTAAAGCTCAGTTAAGGACTTTCCACTCAACCAAAATAGAAAGTCAATACAGTCAGTAAACAGATAAAAATATTCAAATTTATTAGTAATTAAAAGTGGAAATTATGCTGAGATCCAGTACTGTCCAATGGAAAGCACTCTAACTTGAAAACAAAACAAAACAAAAAAAAAACAAAAATATCTTTAAATTTGTGGAGTCACATTTCCCCAGTAATTTCATTTTCCAAGTTTTTCCTTAGAAAATATTAAGGAATAAATGTTAAAATGAAATAACGGTGTACATATAATCTCAGAGTTTTAGAAATGTTCTTAATGTTCTGTAATGGATTTTCTTTGACCTGAGATATTTAGTCTCATTTTATGAGTAAGTACTCTAGAAAACATTTCCATCTAAACCCTTGTGCCTGTAATTCAGATGCATCTACATGCCCAGCAGGTTGGTTATGGGGAGCCCTGCTGCTCCACAAATTTTACCCATTTTTTTTTTTCCTCCAAGGGACATGGAATCCAGTTCATCTTCCTGCCTCCCTGTGTCCACATGGCTGGCAGAATCCTAGCTGTGTGGAAGGCCTTTCACTGCCAATTTGACTTTTTGTCTCATGAATATTTTAAAAAAGCAAAGAGTACTTAAAGATTTACTTTTAACTTTGAATTTCTGTTGTCTACCTAGAATTTCCTAACATTTCTGGTGTCTCCTCTGGTTGCTGCTTCCGGTATTCCCATACTTCTAAATATGTGAATGGAGCCCACATTACTTTTCTGTTCCCAGTATGAATTTCCCAGATGAGTGATGACATCCAGATTATCCTGCCTGCTCTCTTCTCTCTTCCTCCTTCACACACTGCTCATACTTAGGGCAGGTTTAGGTCACACTCACACAGTGCTGAACTCTAACCATGGGAGAGTCATTTGCAGTAAAAAAGGGGAGCTCACCCAGGCTCTCCAACTGGAGAACTTTTCATTTTCCCTAAAGTTAGGATCTGCCTTGGTTTTCTCATTTCTATGGTCACAGTAAGTTTTGTTTCTCTTGAATGTCTTGTGTTGTGCTATGTTTCTGTGATATATGTCTCACATATTTAAAATTTGAATTTTATTTATAGAATACTCCTTCACTATCTTCTTATCCTATGCACCAATATGGAATTTTCTCTTGCTGCTTTACTCTGTCGATATCTGTATTCTCTGTATCTTTTTCTTGGTTCATTCTTATGTTTTGCTGTTTAATTTCCCTGTACATCAGAAAAGGCACTGTCTTAGTTGCTGTCTCATTGCTGGGACAAGATACCTGACTCAAATTTTATTTGCTCACACTTTGGGCCACAGTCCAGCGGTCTCAATGCAGCACAGCATGGTAGAGAGGACTGGGGGTACAGAGGTGCTCAAAGCATGGGGAACAGGAAGCAGACAGTCAAGAAAGGAGCCCAGGAGACATCCCCTTCCTGTGTCACATTCACAGTGACTGTCTCTCAAACCACCTCTGCCTTAACAGCAAGTCAACTGTAATGGCAGATCACTGAGTCAAATGGAATTCATAAATTCAGTTCTTCGAGAATTTTTCATACAGATTTCCATAATGGTGTTTCTAGTTTGGATTTCCACCTGCAATGCAGGAGGGATTCTTTTTTTGCTGTAGCCACACCAGCATTTGTCAATGTTTGATTTCCTAATGATTGCCATTCTTTCCAAAGTATGTTAGAATCTTAGTGTTGTTTTTATTTGTATTTCTTTAATAAATGATTAGATGCTGAACTTTGTTTCATATATTTTTTAAACATTTGTAGTTCTTTCTCTGTGAATTATCTGTTCATTACTCTAGACCATTTCTTGACTGGGTCTTTAATTTTAGGTGGTTTAATATTTTTTAAGTTCTTTGTATGTTCTAGGCATTAGTTCTCTGATGAAGAGTAGCTGGGAAAATGGTTTTCCCATTCTGTAGATTTTCTCTTCATTCAACTCAGTGATTCTTTTGCTGGGTGGAAGATTTGTAATCTGACATAATCTCATTTGTTGATTGTTTCTGCTATTTTTTGTGTAATTGAGGTTTTATTTAGAAAATCCTTTACTACACCAATATCTTTAAGTGTTTTACCTATTTTGTTTTCCAGAAAGTTTACTGTTTCTTTTTAATGTTTCAGATCTTTGATCCATTGTGATTTTAATTTAGCCCATGATGAGATTTATGGTTCATCCTTCTACCAACAGATTACCTGTTTTATCAGCACCACTTGTTGAAAAGGCTGTCTTTCCTCCAAAATGTTTTTAGCCCCTTTATCAAAGAGCAAATAGTTGAATGTGTCTGGGAAGGTTTCTGTGTCTTCAGTTCTGCTCCATTGACCCATGTGTCTATTCTTATTTCTGTTCTGTGCCATTTTTATCACTACTGCTTCGTAGAACAGCTTGAAATCAGGTATTGCTATGCCACCTGCTTTGCTATTATTGCCCAGAATTACTTTTGTTATTCTGAGTGTTTTCTAATTCTCTATCAATTTTAGGATTGTTTTCTCTACATCTATAAAGTATGCTGTTGCCATTTTTATTAGGACTGCATTGAATACGAATAAGAGCTTTAGATGTAAATCCATTTTTACAACACTGGTTCTGTCTATTGAGAAGTAATGTGCATCTTTTCATTTGCTAAAATCCTCTTCAATCTCCTGCTTCATTGTACCATAGTTTTCTTTACAGAGGTCTTTCTCTTCCTTGGTTAGGTCAATTCCTAGGTATTTCATTTTTCTTGAAGCAACTGTGAATGGCATTGATTTCAGAATTTGCTTCTCATCCTATTCATTGTGGGTAGTCACAAGTGGTAATCATTTTTTTGTGTGTGTTGTATTGCATTCTGCTACTTTGATGAAATTGGTGATTAATTCTAAGAGTTTTTTTGTTCAGGTTTTTGGTTCTTCTATGTAGAGAATCATGTAATCTTCAAATAATAATTATTTGAGTTCTTCCTTTCATATACAAGTCCCACTTATTATTTTCTCTTGCCTAATTGGTCTGGGTAATGGGTTCAAGTACTTCCTGAATAGCAGAGGTGACCATGGACACCCTAGACTTGTTCATCATTTTACTTGAAGGGCTTTTGGTTTTTCCCCATTTAGTGTTGGTTTGTCATAAAGAGTGGGATGTGGTCCTTCTATGACTGTTTCCTTCAGGGTTTTTATTATGAAACAGTGTTGGATTTTGTCAAAAGCCCTTTCTGCATCTATTGATATTATCATGTGGTTTTTGATCTTGCTCCTGTTTAGGTAATGTGCTACATTTTTAGTCTTATTTATGTTAAACAACCCTCACATCTCTGGGATGAAACTTGTTTGATCAGGATTTATGCTCTTTTAAATAATGTACCTCATTCTATTCACTGATATCTTGTTGAGGATTTTACACCTACGTTCATTAAAGAGATTGGTGTATAGTTATTTTTTACCTAGGTTTTTATCTGGCTTTGGTACTAGGGTGATATTGGCTTCCATGAATGAACTTGGGAGAACTCTATCACTTTCAATTTATTTGAAGAGCTTGAGGATCATTGTGATATAACATTCTTTAAGGTTTTGTAGATTTTAGCTGTGAACCCATCCAGTCCCAGGGTTTTTTAGTTCATAGATTATTACTAAGCCAATTTCATTGCTTGTTACTGAGTTGTGAAGTCTACTGGTATCTTCATGTGGTAGTCTTGGTAATTTGTATGTGTCTAAGAACATTTCCATTTGTTCAAAATTTATTAAATTTTGGAAAATAATTTTTTCAAAGTAGTTCCTATCTTCTGGATTTTACATTGTCTGTTTGAAATTTAACTTTGTCAATTTTAATCACATTGATTTTAGTCTCTCTCTTGATAAGTCTTACTAATTGCTTGTCTGTTTTATTCATTCTTTCATAGAACTAGGTCTTTGATTCGTTGATATTTTAGGTTTTTTCAGTCTCAGCTTCATTGATTTTTGCTCTCATCTTTATCATGTCCCTCCTTAATTTCAGTTTGAGACTGCTTTGCTGTTGTTCCGCAAGTATCTCAAGATTTCTCATAAGGTTATTGATTTGGACTTGCTCTCTTTTCCTAACATGAGCTTTAATTGTGAAGAATTTTCCTCTTAGAACTGTTTTCATAGTGTTGCACAGGTTTCATTTAGTACATTATTATTGTTAACTTCAATTTTTTTCTTTACATTTCTCCTTTGATTTTGTCTGCGATTCATTGGTTGTTTAGGAGTACATTAACTTTATAGGAGGTTTTCATTTTTCTGAAATTTCTCTGTCATTGATTTCTATTTAGCTGCACGTTGGTTGAATAGTACACATGGGGGAATGTCAGTTATTTTATAGGCTTTGTAGCTGAGGGTGTGTTCCACTTTGCAAGAAGCACCATGTGCTGCTTAAAAGAATATATACTGTGATGTAGGGAAGTGGGGTACTGTGTGCATCTATTGATTCCATATGTTTAAAGATGTGTTTCACCTGTGAAATATTTTAATTGGTTTTCTTACTTAACCTATCTCTGCACAAGTAGGGTTTTATAATTCTTTACTATGATTGTGTTAATGTTTATTTGATCTTGAATTTCAGCAGTTTTTGCTTTACGAAGATTGATGCTCCAGTATTCAGTGTCTGTATGCTGAACAATGTTTTATCTTTTTGCTGAATTGTTCCATTAATTAGTATGTAGTGACCTTGTCTCTTCTAATCCATTTTATCTTGCTATCTACCATGTCTGATATTAGAATGGCTGCCCCTGCTTGTTTACAGGCTCCTGGTGTATGGAACGTTATTTTCCATCCTTTAATTTTTAGTCTATGAGTATATCTTTGGATTAGGTAAGATTCTTCAATGCAAGACATTGTTGGAGTTTGTTTTTTGATCAAGTCTGCCAGTTTGTGTCTTTTGATTGGAAAGTTGAGTTCATTCATACTGAAAGTGTTACTGAAATGTGTTGGTTATTTACTATCGTTGCATCCTTTATCCATTGGTATATCATTTGTTTAACTTTTCCTGCTGTATTTTGTTTTGATTTATCCATTGACCTCACTAGTTTCCTCTGTATTTGTGGGTATGTCCAATCTGCTGTTTCTGGCAAGAATAATGAGCATTTTCCCTAAATCAACTATAGCATTCATATGTCTTCTGAGCTGGCCTTTTTCATGGAAATACCTTTGTTCTCCATCTCTTTTAAAGTAAAAGATTTGCTGGGGAAGTTAATCTGGATTGGAAGGTATTTGCTTTTAGGGCCTGAAGTACTTCATGACAACCTCTTCTCACCTGTAGGTTCTGTCATTGGAAGTCTGCTGCCATCCTAACTGGGTTACATTTATATGTAATTTTTCTTGTTTTCCTTTGGCTGCCTTTAACATTCTGTTGTGTGTGGTTTTTTTTTTTTTTTTTTTTTTTTTTTTTTTTTTTTTTTTTTTTTTTTTTTTTTTTTTTTTTTTTTTTTTTTTTTTTTTTTGCTATATATATATGAATTTACTAAGGATGTACCTTGGTAAACTTTTGTTTCCATCATAATTGTTTGGTGTTTTATCACTGGCTTTGATTTGAAAATCTCTGCTTACATTTGGAGAGTTTTCTACCATAATTTATATAAGTATGTTGATAAACATATGTGTGACATCTTCTAGATTTTCTGTAACTAAATAGCATGAGATTATTCTTCTTGTTGTTATCTGGCATTGCTTAATAGACTTCTCTTGTTCTCTTATTTTCTTTATGGCTTTTTTGGGCTTTTTATTGTAATTCACTATTTTATCCTCAATATCAGATATTGTGTCTTCACACTGAACATTTCTGGAATGGTTGAATGCTATAGTATTTTTTCTTTTTTTTCAGATTTTTTTTTCTGACATCCTTTTGAGGGTTCCACATTCTTGTTGAAACTGTCATTCAAATTTTGAACTATTTTGGTTAGCTAGTCCAGGTTTATTTATTCCCCCATGTTCACTGTGGGAATATTGAGTATATTCACTGTAAAATTTTGGTGCATTTCCTCTTTGAAATCATCTGTTTTCTTTATGTGTTCTAATAGCTTTTAATAGATTTCTGCTGTCTAGTAATTGTTTTCTTCTCCCTTTGTTATCCTTGATCCTGATCTAGGGGAGGTAAAGAGGGGTTAGGAGATCGTCTACTTCCCTATTTTCCCATTCTCCTACTTGTATCTGTATTTATTTGATTACATATATATGTATATATTATATATATATGTATATGTATGTGTATATGTGCACATTTTTTAATTATATGTGACTACCTTCTTTTTTTCTCCTCCCCTTTTTGGGACAGAGGTCACTAGAAAAGTATTGAGAGTGTGTGGTTATATGAAGAATTTTAGTAGGATGTTGCCTCCCCATGAATAATTTTCATATTTGTATGTCCAGTTCTAGTATTTATTATTTCTGTTTTTTACTTTTAGTAGTTTTGACTCTGTCCTTAGTTTTTGCCACAAGAATTGCTTGAATTTATTATAACACCCACAGATTCTATCTCACAACCTTTTTATATGATACTCCTTGCATTTCTTTGTCATTCCTTTGTCTAACAGAACTTAGATACCCATTAAATCAGAGCAAATCAAACCACAAATATATGAGAGTATCCACGTAATATAGTCATGAAATCATAAAAGAACGTAATGTCCAGTTACTAAATGACTCAAGAGACATAGAAACCTTAAACCAATAAGATGTCTGATGGGAACACAGATGAGATATTCCAGTGTGCCATTGCATATGTGATTCTCCAGTATTTTCTTTGCCTGATTCTAGTCTGAGTGTTCACACACCAGTTACACCTATGATCATTCCACTGCAAAGCCATAGTTAACTCATACTCTGGACATCTTTCTGCCAGGTGGCAGGCATTTTTGCAGGGTCTGATTCAGCTCAAGTTCTTAGGTAAGGAGCTCTCTATGTCCCTCTTCCTGGGTGGATGATGGATTTGGCAGGGAAGTTCACAGGCATTCAACTGCCCACTGAGTCAGGATTATTGCTCTTCAGTCAACCCAAATACATCAATAAGAGTCTATTGCATTTAATCTAATCCTGGTGTCTATCATAGCTAATTGAGGAATAACACAACAAAACTCCTGTTGTGGGTCTCCCTTTAGCAGTGAGAAAATGGTGCCAGTGTGAGCCTCCAATGCTGAGAAAGTCAGGCTGAGTGGGCCTCATTGCAGGTCTATGTCCTCCAGTCCCTGCCTTTTAGCAGGACTCACTGCAAACTGCTCTCCAACTGCCAACGGTCTCCACTGACTAATTGTCCTCCTCAAGTCTGGGTCCTTGTCATTATAAAGTCCTCAAGGCGCTGCTCTGGGATTGAAGTTCAGACTCCCAGCCCTTCCCACAGTGTCTTCCTGTCCATGCCTGCACTGTGCGGCTCTGTCCCGGGCATTTGTAAGGCAGTTACTCACCACCTGGTACCACTGAAGGACACTCAGGACAGAGACTCACGTTCTTCCTGCTGTCTCCTACTGCAGACTTCAGAACCCTTGTCCTGGAGAAGCCGAGCTGCTGGAACTCACTGCCCCTCCCTCTTTTCCTCTCTCCTCTGTGTTCTTGTTGATGTTCCCTGAATCACTCCAGTGTGGCTCCTCCTCTACTCAGCCATGTTGGATCTTCCAGAACTTTCCTTCTCAGTGGATCTTTCTCAGCTTCTGTGATGTGACTTTTTCTCTAATCATTCATGTTGAATCTCTTATTCCAGGATTTTTTCAGGAACAGTTCTGTGATTTGACTCAATTTTCTGCTGTCCCATCTTGGGTAGCTGTATAAGAACCAGGCCTGAGTTGGTGGCACCCGAGCCAAGGTGTGGGATCCACATTATGGAGTTGGCCTGGTCATAGCCTGCAGGTCAGAGCATCCTGATAGAGACACAGATACTAATTTTCAAAAATAATAATAAAGAATATCTTTCTACCTTTTCCTTATGAAAACAAGTTTTAACATTTTCACATTTAGTTGGCTGATATGATCATATGACCCAGAATAATATATGCTTTAAAGAAATAAAATGCTTAGCCAGGCATGGTGGCGCACGCCTTTAATCCCAGCACTTGGGAGGCTGAGGTAGGAGGAGCATTGTGAGTTCGAGGCCGCCTTGGGCTACAACGCAAGCGCAAGGCCTGCCTGAGCTACATAGTGCGACCCTGCCTCAAAAAATCAGGGCTGGGAGTTTGGCTCAGTGGCTTAAGTGCCTGCCCTGGCAGGCGCGAGGTTTTGTCCCATTATTATGTGTTATTGTTATGGCAGTTTGTGAAATACATTCACAAGACAGCTGAGAATGAGTGGAAGCAAGCTTTATTCAGCCAGTGGGCAATGCACAGCAAAGCCAGACAACATCGACACCAAGACTTTGTTCTCAGGCGGTTTTATGTATTTTACATACTCCTCAGGAACCACAGCAACCACATTATTTCATTTGGAATTTATGAGAGTGTCATAAGGTTTTTTGGGGTTTTTTTTTTGGTTGTTTCTCAAACATAGGTGTCATTAATCACATGGGAGAAGGGGGCCCAGGTCAGCATGCCTGTTGTTTGATGTAACCATTTATTCCTTACCTGTGGGTTTTATGTCTAACAGGGAGAAGGTTCAGAGGAGTAAGCTTATTTAAATTTTAGCTTTAAATTAAATTACACTCCTAAAACAAAATGGAGTGACTATAGCCATGTCATCATGTGGTAAGGCATTAAAGCACTCACTGATTGATATTATTTGTAAAATAATAATGCTCTCAAACATGCACATTGATGATATTTAAATACACTGCTTCATATGAATTTAAATTACAACCCCAAGCAAACTGGAAAACGTTTGTCTTAAGGTCCTTTGACTATTGCAATTTAGCCTACAGTCCTGTGACCTGTTATACTAAAAGTGAACCTGTACCTCCCACTTTAGTTCTGTTCATCAACTGTCCAATCTCATCATGTTAGATGATCTGGTGTCATACCTGTCTTGTCAGAAAGCCCCCATAATTCCTGCCTTGCTCTCAGCAATGTCTCTGACCTCTTCTCAATCACCCTTAACAGGGCAGTTCCAAGTGAAGGGACCAAGGTCGCCAGTCATTGCCCTGGTGGGAGAAGTGGCTGTGCTTCCCTGTCATCTCAGCCCACCCACTGATGCCCAGAACATGGAGATCAGATGGTACCGTGACCACCGATCTGTGCTGGTGCATGAGTACAGGATTTCTCAGGACCACACAGAGCAGCAGAGTCTGGAGTACCGAGGGAGGACAGAGCTCCTGAGGGAGAGCATCACCCAAGGTCAAGTGGCCCTGAGGATCCATCCCATCCTCCCTGGAGATGAAGGACAGTACAGCTGTGTCTTTGTAAGATCCTCACAGCTCAGCCAAGCACAGTTTGAACTTCTTGTGGCAGGTGAGCATTGAAAATGCTACTATTGTTTTTCTTTATTCAATCAAGAGTGAACTGTATGTGTGGCAAATGTGGCTGAGTCTGAACAAAGACCATAATTAAATGCCAGATATTAGAGTTCAAATTGATCTAATTAGTCTTTATAGAGTGATTTACTATTTGATAGGAAAAAAAAAGCTCCTATCGTTTCTCTTTGCCAAAATAGTTGCTGAAGGGAGGTTTGATACTGGGATCTAGTGTATTCTGACTCCAAATTCTTAGGACATATCCCAGTCTAGGGATTTCCTCCTCACCTGCTAGACCCAGAAGGAGGTACACAGGGACAAGAAGGGCCTGGGCAGCCTACTCTCAAACCCTGCGTTTCTACACCTCATTTCCTGCCATCCTGGATGTGCTCCTTCCTATCACATGTGCTCCTGCCCACTCTTCCTCTGTCACCTGTGGACTCAGATCTCTGCAGAAGCCTGGGCTGCTACCTCTCCCTCCTCCCCAGACATGGACGGCAGGGAAAAGCCTGTCCTGAGGAGACGGAAGTGTTAGGGAGGGTTCATAGTTCATCCATAAACAGCACGTGGATCACATCACTCTGGAAATGTCACAGGGCCATCTGCTGAGCTCAGGATGGGTTCCTCTTTTTCTCCCTTCAAAAGGCTTTAGCAGACGCCAAATACAACAACACTAGAAGCAAAATCCTGAACATG
>RJWM01050677.1:0-10686 GCA_004363535.1 Dasyprocta punctata
AGTATTTCAAATCCTGAAAGAAAACAACTTTCAACCCACACTGATGTACCCTGCAAAACTATCCTTAAAAATTGATGGAGAAATAAGATACTTTCATGACAAAGAACAACTGAAGGAATTTATGGCCACCAAAGCAACACTACAAAGAGTACTGAAAGACACTCTAGAAAGAGACAAAATCACCACAATTATAAGGATAACAACAAAAAGAAACCACTAAGCAGGGCAAAAAATTAAACAGAACATGTAGAAAACCAACAACAGAAAGATAACATGACAGGGATGAGCCAGTACATATCAATTATATCAATCAATGTAAATGGTCTCAACTCACCAATAAAAAGAAACAGACTAGCAGAGTGGGTTAAGAAACAAAACCCAACAATACTCTGTGTACAAGAAACACATTTCACTCAAAAGGAAATTCACAGACTAAAAATCAAAGGCTAGAAAACAATACTCCATGCAACAGGAACCCAGAAAAAAGCAGGAGTAGCTATTATATTTCCAGAGAATGCAAACTTCAAACCAAGAATGATCAAAAGAGATAAAGAAGGTTACTACATACTTGTTAGGGGAAAACTTCAAGAGGAAGAGATTACAATCATAAATATATATGCACTGAATATGGGAGCACCCAACTATGTAAGACAATTCTTAATAGACATGAAAAACCAAATAAACAATAATACAGTTATAACAGGGGACCTTAACACCCCATTGTCACAGAGAGACAGATCAAGCGAACAAAAAATCACCAAAGAAATAACAGAACTGAATCAAACTTGTGAAAAAATGGACCTAGAAGATGTTTACCAAGTATACCACCCATCAACATCAGAAAACACATTTTTCTCAGCTGCATATGGGTCATTCTCTAAAATAGATCATATACTGGTCCACAAAACAAGCTTAAGTAAATGGAAAGGAACTGAAATAATTCCATGCATATTATCTGACCATAGCACAATAAAATTGGAAATGAATGACAAAAAAACCTTCAATAGCTGCATAAACACATGGAAATTCAATAATACTCTCCTAAATAACCAATGGGTCACAGAAGAAGTTAAAGAAGAAATTAAACAATATCTAAAATGGAATGAAAATGCAAACACAAATTACCAGAACCTGTGGGATACAATGAAAGCAGTCCTCAGAGGGAAATTTATAGCACTAAAGTCCCACATCAAAAAAACGGAAAGAACACACATAAACAACTTAATGCTGCACCTCAAACTTCTAGAAAAAGAAGAGCAAGTCAAGTCCAAAGTCCAAAGAAGGGAGGAAATTATTAAGATTAGAGCAGAAATTAATGCAATTGAAACTAAGAAAACAATACAAAGAATTAATGAATCAAAGAGTTGGTTCTTTGAAAGACTAAATAAAATTGATAAACCCCTAGCCAACCTTATCAAGAAGAGGAAAGAAAAACTCAGATTCACGCAATAAGAAATGAAAAGGGTGAAATCACTACAGACCCGGTGGAAATACAGAAGATCATCAACGACTACTTCGAAAACCTTTACTCACATAGATTCGATAACACAGAAGAAATGGACAGATTGCTAGAAACCTATGAATTACCAAAGCTGAATCAAGAAGTTGTAAAGCTGCTGAATAACCCAATTTCAGCTAATGAAATTGAAAATGTAATTAAGACCCTACCAACAAAGAAAAGCCCGGGCCCTGATGGATTCACTGCTGAATTCTACAAGAAATTTAGGAAAGACTTAATGCCAACACTCCTCAAACTCTTGAATGAAATCGAAAGGTAAGCAAGTCTCCCTAACTCATTCCTGGAAACAAGTATTACCCTAATACCAAAACCAGAGAAAGACCCAACCAAAAAAGAAAATTACAGGCCAATCTGCCTAATGAACATAGATGCAAAAATCCTCAATAAAATACTGGCAAATAGAATACAGCAAGTCTTCAGAAAGATTATACACCACGATCAAGTGGGATTCATCCCAGGAATGCAGGGATGGTTTAGCATATGCAAATCAATACATGTAATACACCATATCAACAGGACCAAGGACAAGAACCACATGATCATCTCAATAGATGCAGAAAAAGCTTTTGACAAAATTCAACACCCATTCATGATCAAAACCCTACAGAAAAACAGAATAGATGGTCTCTACCTCATCCTGATAAAAGCCATATATCATAAACCAACAGCCAACACCTTACTTAATGGAGAAAAACTGAAAACTTTCAACCTAAAATCAGGAACAAGACAAGGATGTCCATTATCACCACTCCTATTCAATATAGTTCTGGAAATATTAGCCAGAGCAATTAGACAAGAGAAAGAAATAAAGGAAATAAGAATAGGAAAGGAAGAAGTGAAATTATCATTATTTGCAGACAATATGATACTCTACATAGAAGACCCCCAAAAATCCACTAGAAGACTTCTAGAAGTAATAACCAAATTCAGTAATGTAGCTGGATACAAGGTGAACACTCAAAAATCAATAGCATTCCTGTACAAAAACAACAAAGTCACTGAGAGAGAAATAAGGGAAACCATACCCTTCACTATAACATCCAAGAAAATGAAATACTTAGGAATCAATCTGACAAAGGAAGTAAAAGATCTATACAGTGAAAATTACATTACTCTAAAGAAAGAAATCGAACAAAATTTCAGAAAATGGAAAGATATTCCCTGTTTATGGATAGGAAGAGCAAACATCATGAAAATGGCCATTCTCCCAAAATTATTATACAGATATAAGGCAATCCCAATCAAAATACCACCTGTCTACCTCACAGAGCTAGAGAAAGCATTCCTGAAATTCATCTGGAACCAGAAAAGACCTAGAATAGCAAAGGCAATTCTGGGCAACAAAGGGAAGGCAGGAGGCATCGCAATCCCCGACTTGAAACTATACTACAAAGCCACTGTGATAAAATCAGCATGGTACTGGAATCAAAACAGACCTGAGAATCAATGCAATAGACTGGAAGATACAACCACAACTACAAACACACTTAGTCACCTCATCTTTGATAAAGGGGCCAAACATGTACCCTGGAAGAAAGACAGCCTCTTTAACAAATGGTGCTGGACAAACTGGCTTTCTCTATGCCATAAACTAAAACTAGACCCATGCCTATCACCATGCACTAAAATAAAGTCAAAATGGATCAAGGATCTGAATATAAAAACAGAGACACTAAACTTACTAGAAGACAGAGTAGGTAAAAATCTTGATGATGTAGGAGTAGGCAGGAAGTTCATGAATAAAAATCAAATCCACGGGAACCACTTCCCAGAATCAACAACTGGGATCTCATCTTACTAAAAAGTTTTTGCATGTCAAAGGAAATCTCCAACAGAGTGAAAAGAAAACCCACGAACTGGGAAAATATCTTAGCCAATTGTCCATCAGACAAAGGACTTCTATCTAAACCATAAAAGAATTAAAAGAAATCAGGCCCCTAAAATTCAAGGACCCAATCCAAAAATAGACATCTGTGATGAATACACACTTCTCAGAGAAAGAAGTACAAACGGTCAATAAATATATGAAAAAATGTTCAGCATCAATGGTCATTCAGGAAATGCAAAATAAAACAACACTGAGATTCCATCTCACTCCAGAAAGAATGGCCAAGATTAAAAAATCAAGCAACAACAAATGCTGGAGGGGCTGTGGGGAAAAAGGAACTCTTCTCCACTGTTGGTGGGAGTGTAGATTGGTGCAATCACTGTGGAAATCAGTGTGGAGATTCCTCAAGAGGCTAGAATTAGAGATCCCATTCAACCCAGTTATTCCACTTCTGGGCATTTTCCCAGAAGAATTGAAAACATCATACCACAGTGATATCTGTACACCCATGTTTATAGCAACACAATTTGTATTAGCCAGATCTTGGAAACAACCTAAGTGCCCATCAATCAAAGAATGGATAAAAAAGATGTGGTGTTTTTATACAATGGAGTACTACTCAGCTATTAAGAAAGATTGCATTGAGACTTTTATAAGTAAATGGTCACGACTTGAAACCATACTCATAAGTGAGATAAATCAAACTCACATGTGTAAATACCGTATTGGCTCCCTAGTGTAAGAAACTGAAAATGTATATATGATCCAAAATCTACAATATATACTATGTAAGGGTAAAAAACAGCTCGAAGAGCAAATTAATTGGGAAGGGAAAGAAGGGAAAAGGAAAAGATATAAATCTGTATATATGTATATGTAAGATAACTGAAATGAACACACTGCTGAATGTATTTGTTATTGAGAAAGAACAATTAATGCTCATATGATTAGGTCAATTTTACATGTCTATATCTGTTAATGTAAGTAACCATTTTAAAGAAAACAATATGCAATATTGCAACCATTGTCAAGTTTCTATCATCCTGCTTTGTAAACCTGCAATGTTACTGTTGTGCATTTACTCTAGTCGTTTGTTTGTTTATTTTGCTTGTTGTCTTTGTTACATATGTCTTTTTTTTCTTCGCTTAAATAAAATAAAAAAATTCATTCTAGTGAAGGCAAATGATGCAAATGGAAAAATACCAATAAAATGATAAATTTCAATATATTTCATGAAGCAACTAAACAGATTCAAGAAAGCAGTACAAGAAAAACTCATGGGCAATACACTTCGACACTGCTATCTGATAGGTCACATAAATTTGTGCTTAAAATCTATGCAGTAAGAGATTTGTGATGTATGTAAGAGACATATAATGGAGAGAATTTTTTTGACTGATAATGTATCATGAGCATGAATTAATACTTAACTGACTTTTCATATATCCAAAGAATTAGAGTAGCATATTAAAATGAAGAATTCTGAGTCCATAATGGGATTAAACATAGTATAGAGAAATTGAAAGAAAGTATTGAATTATACAAGACCCTGAAAATGTGACAGTAAACTTTACACAGCTGCTTGTCAATAAATATTGAACAGATAAGTGACAAAGCATAGAACTATAAATCAGAGGTATACAGAAGTTCTTTAAAAGATAAACTGAAAAATTGTGGCACAATTTATGTGTCATATCAGGTTAAAGGTAAATTGTGTAATAGATCCAAATGATAAATAGTGTGGTTTCAAAACACAGTGGATACAAATTATGATGCAACAGCATTAATTGCATGTGCAGCAGTTCTCAAAGCGCATTATTACCATGTTTCTGATACAGGTATGTATTATGTTATACATATGTGTATAATATGTTTAACCCCTCTGAATTATAAATAGATAGTAATTACAACTATTATTTTCCTAATATGAGGAAGTAAATCCTATAATGATTAAGGAATTTCCCTAGAGTTTTGAGTGTAGAAGAAAGAATTAAACCTAGGAGATACAGAGTTGACTTTCTTATGTGAGGTTCTCCATAATGTAAAACTATGTTTGACCCAGAAAGGTAGCACTAGAAATGAAGACTGGGTTAATAACTGCTATTAATAGAATCAATATAATGTGGAAATTTTGTGGAGATCATTGTTGAAGAAATAAAGGATCAACTGATGACATCATTATTTGAAGACTATGGAAGCATGAGGTTGAATATCATCAGAACAAAGACATGATTCTACTTTGCAGGGATAAAGGACAATGAAATATCACAGCTAAGAATGAACCAAGATTTAAACCCTGTTAAGAAGACTGTAGCTTAGATCTTTACCAGTAAGGGACTGAGCACTAACTTATTGTCAGACATAAATTCCCAAGTCTTGCAATTTCATATCCTACTTGTAAGATTCACATATTCTGGAAGAAGAAATTGAACAAGTAAGTATTTCAAATCTATGACTTACAAAACTACTTAGAAGTAATTTAGTCTTATTTTCTTTCAAATTGCAAAAATTTTCATGAGAGTTGATAAAACCAAAATAAAGTCCTTGTGATGTTTTAATTTCCTAAGATTTTTGTTCAGTATTTTAAAATGTTCTAATTTCATAGTCCTAATGAAAGCAGTAATTTAATAAGACAAAAAGTAAAATCAGTTCTCAAAATTTTTATCCACACACTTTCATTCCTTCCATTTTCCAGAGAAATACTCATATATATATATATATTGAGAAGGAGGTTCTGGACCCCCTAGTTCATTAGGAGCATTACCATTTTTCAGGAGCAATATCCTCTTTGATTCATAGATACTTCATAGTTTAAAATATATTTTTAGAATACTTTTTATCACAAAAACTTACTTTTTAACAAAATATAAATATATTCAACATATGCCTACTTTAAATTAATAATCATTTTCAATATATTTCCCACCTGATGGAACTATGTCTAAACACAGATTGGTATATTCAAAACTAACTCAATTTACACAGCTCTCATTGTAGATCATTTAAAGTCAGTGTTATAATGAGGTTTTGAATTTTCATTAGATCATTTACATCTAAGTGTCTTGTGTTTTGGAATTCCTTAAAAATCACTAGTTCTGAGTATTCAGTACATTTGTATCATGTAAAGAAATACCACGAATTTGCTCATTTAACTTTTTGAAAATCAGGCAATTTATAATTTGGTCCCTTTGTGAAGTAAAGAAATATCTGTTACATGGAAAAACACAAGCTGTTCCCATAGTTTTGTTTCCAAATTTTAATAATACATAAGATTATTTTCTCTGCTGTATTCTGGTTAATGGTTGCCACATTATTGCCTCTCATCTGAAATGCAATAGGACTTTGCAAAGGTTATTTCTGTTATATTTGGAATTTCGTATTATTGCTTCTGTGTTCATGCTATCCTGCTTCAATTCTGTGTTCATGATACCTCTATTAGCAATTTTGGGGGCTTGTTCATTTTGAGAAAAGGTTTTCTATGTAGTTCAGGGTGGCCTTGAACTGACTATGCAATCTAGGCTGGCCTCAAACTCAGCAATCCTCCTGCCTCAGTCTTCTTTGTCCTGCAACTACAAACATGTACCACCATGCTCATCTTGTCTCCATAATCAGATTCTGAGAAGATGAGTTAGTATTGGTATTGTAATATTTTTCACTGTCTAAAGTTGCAGCACCAAAACAAATGCACTATCTGTCTGCTAGTAAACCTTTGTACCTGGGGTAGATTGGTCTCAAGATTACTAATACATGATTTTGTTATTGCCATTCCACTAATATGTGACTAATTCTTGAAATGTGTTTTCTATATATTATCAGTTTATCTTTAATCTAAATTGTACAGTAATCTGAACATTTAACCTGTAAAGGTTTTTTCCAACTTGGATTGAGACTGTAAAAAGTAATTTTAAGAGTATTTACTAACCTTGGAGCACTTCTAAATCATCACAATTTCTAGGGCTTTTTTAATGTGAACATTTTTATAATCTATTCTTAGCACACTTAGATTTATAGGAGTGATCAAAACAATATATAATGCTCACATGACACTTAAGAAAAAAACATGCTCCTTTCAGTCTACTGACATCATGCTCAAATATGTAAGAATAACTCAAAACCACTTGTTTATGATAGTGTAGCAGAAAATGAATACCTGATTAGAACTATAAATAGCAATGATCAAAATGTCTTAAAGTAGATTTGGAATGCTGAATTGCAAGTGCAAGCATGTCCAGTTCTGAATATTAAAAGAACAAATAGATAAATTTGACTTTTCTGAAAGTATTTTGATTAATTGAATGAAAATCTGCTAGCAGATTATTATTGATTAATTCTCATATCCATTTTCAATGTAAGATACTATTGACTAAAAAGAAAATTACAAAAGTTCAAATGGAAAAAAGATAAGAGAGATTCAGTAAAGCCCAAAACATTCTTCTGAATTACTCAGGATAGTACAAAACTACTACACCATTTTCTCAGTACACTCAATCACTAAGAAAATAATATCTTCTTTGCCTCCATTAGGTTCTTTATAAAACTTCTACAAATAAAATATTGTTGCAAAATTTGTTGTTATGAACAACTACTAAAACCCCCTTTTAAAAATATTTTTAAATACATGTATCAAATTTTAGACAAATATGTGATCAGTGGTATAAGCACATACATGTAGGTAAACTACTTTCATAACTTGAAAAAATAAAAGATGTATTATCTCTCTCCCTCTCTCTCTCTGTCTCTTTCATATAGATACCAGTTTTTAAAAACTGATCATAATCTTAATGGGCCCAAAAGAATATTTACTGTTATAAGTGATTGAACTTATTCCTTCAAACAAATTAAGTTAGTGAATTCAGCAAGAAAATTAGAATAACTAGTTTTGAATTAGATTTTTTTAACGTTGCCTAATATTGTTCATATTGATGATATTTTTAAAAGTGTATAAATAGTACCGTAGTACTTTACAGAAAGACTTCTCCGTGTACCAGAGACTATATAAAATTTAAAACAAAAAATGACATTCAATCATATACTTACATATTACTTAGATAATTATTACAAGTATAGTAAATGTTTTCTCAGTTATTTCATTCTCAGTATCTTCTGATACTCTCACTAATTTTACATAACATATTTTCAATGTTACTTCCATACTGGATGGTATTAATAAGTGGTGTTTGTGATTTGCTTTTTCTAAGACTTACCTAACCTCAGTTTGGACACATTATAATATTAAAAGATTAAGCACTATGATACCTTTTATCATATTTATAACTGTTTCACAAATATATTCTCAGCATTTAGAAATGCTATTTATTTTCTCATTGTGTTAGGAAAATGACCTTATGTGAAACAAAATTTGAGTAGCTTTGTTGCCACCTATCAATGAAAACTTGCAGAAACTTGTAATCAAACTAGATTTAGTTCAAAGAAGCACTGTATAATAAATATTTTATGATGTCAAAATACTCAGTGGTTCTATTACTTTCTTATTGAATTGTTTTTCTTTCTTTTAATCTCTGTTTTTAAATTTTTTGTAAGCACTAATATTGATTATGCTTCAGAAAATACTTTAAAGAATAAATTCTTGAGTACAAAGCCTTTCAATAGGATTTTTTTTTAGTATGAATTCTCAGGAGTTGAATTGCTGAAAGAATGAGTACATTTTTAATTCAATAGTTGTAAAAATTTCCTTTTATTTTAAAAATATGGAATTTAAACAGTGTGATTGCTCAACCAGTGGGTACTTTTGAAATGAATGGTTTTAAACTATATTTTTGGTTTTATAGCATAAAGTTCCAAGAAAGGGATTGTTGAGGAAATGCGTAGCTTTTTTATGCAATAGCTTCCAATAATGTGCTGAGACTATCTTACTTTTGTATTATTTATTTTGCAGATGAAGGAATATTTACAGGATGGCATATATGGCACACTTTCATACATAACCAGAGCAGATGTAGGTTTTATACACAAATGCATACAATGTACATTATTATTATTATTCAACTCGCTGGGCCCACGTGGCACTGGCGCGCGGTCTTGGAATCAAGGACATCATCCATCCCCGCTCCCCCCCCCCCCCCCCCGTAAGCAAGTTGCTGGCTCTGAGGTCTGGCTAAATTGATGGCAACTAAGGTACATAAAGCAAAGCAACTAAATGCTAGTGTTTTTTCGTAGATTTTGCAGGCCTCTGATTGGCACCCTGAATGTCTCTTTGCATGATGACAGTAGGCAATGTTGCAAATACGGGGGGCTCTCTTCTGTCTTGTCTTTGAGGACCAATATGGTTCTCACCATTTTGCTTTACTCTGATTGTTATTATTTTTCTCTTTTTTCCTTTATTTTATATTCTGTTTTTATTGATTTTGTTTTGTTTTGTTTTTGGTTCAATTCTACTACACCTGTTGGAATGGTCAACTAATCTGAAGACAGCAAGGTAACTAGTAGCTATTGTACTCACATTATTGATCTTCGAAGTTCTGTATCAGTCCTACTGCTTTGTTTTGATTGACTTTATTCTGTTATGCTCTGTTGTATTTTACTATCTTTAAAATAAAAAAAGTAAATTACTTTAAAGATAGTAAAATCCAACAAAACATAACAGAACAAAGTTGACCAAAACAAAGTAGTAGAACTGGTACAGAACCTCTAAGAAAAACACTATGAAAAGAATAGCCACCATGGCATATCCTGTCATTTCCAGAACAGCTGACCCCTCCAACAGGCATAGTAAAATCAAACCAAAAAAACCAACCAACCAAACAAACAAACAAAAAAAAACCGAAACAAAATGAAACAAAAACAAAACAAAACAAAAAATACATTAAAACAATTAAAAACAGAGTACAAAACAAGGCCAAAAAAAAAATTAATCAGAATAAAGGAAAACAACGAAAACAACACTGGGATTCGAAGACAAGACAGAAGAGAGACCCCACCCTCGCCACACGGCGCACTGTCATCCTCCAGAGAGATGCCCAGGCTTCCAACCCCAGGCCTACACAGTGAACAAAACAATGCCAGCATTCAGCTGTTCTACGGACCTTAGTTCCATCAATGCAGCCAGACCTCCGAATGAGCAGATCGCTCTACGAGGATGGGGGGCCAAAAGGGAGTTTGTCCCTGATTCTCAGCCCGTGTGCCGGTAGGCATATCGGGGGTGGGGGGCGCGTGTTTCTCCTCCTGAGGTCCACGCTGGTCTCGCAGGCCCCCTGGAAGGCTGTCTTACTTGTGTCCTAGTTGGAGGCACAGGACACAATGTACATTAGATATATTAAAATATACCACTGTAGGAGTTAATGATAAATTTTCACCAGAATCTGTCCCCCCCCCCCGCTCG
>RJWM01050678.1:0-10686 GCA_004363535.1 Dasyprocta punctata
AAAAAAAAATCTGGGCACCATCAGATAATCTGCCTAAATTTTTATGATGGAAATATTTTTCCATTGCATCAAAACAATTCACATAGTAAGTTCTTAAATGCTTTTTATGAAAGCTTCCAACCCAAAAGATTCATCATCAAACAGATACAGAGATTCTTTTAGTACAGAGATGCTTCTGATAAACCAATTTGATTCATTCTCTGTCAACATATATTTACAAAAGCAACCAAAAAACAAAACAAAACAAAACAACAAAACTATGTATCAAGCACCATATAAGTACTTTTCTGGGGTAAAACAATGCACATGACTATATTCAGATTCAAAATTTAATAGTGAGATTAAGTAAATTTATACATTAATGCAAAACAAGGGCAAATAATTAAATAGCAAAAAAAATCTGGGTAAAAGCAGTGGCCTGTTTTAAAAATAGTGAAATATTATATATTCTGACTAGAACACATCTGATATAAAACTTGTTTTGAGAGAAATATGGAGTGTTGGATTCTAAGTGTGTGGGAGGAAGACCTCTGACGGTAGTGAGAATTTGATCTGGAGCCCAGAAGTGTAAATACAAGTCTGGCTTTTTTGTTAATGAGGTTTGGGAATTGTGCAAGCCACTTCCATCTGAGAATCCTTTATCATTTCTAAAATATCCTTAGGGAATTTCTAATGTCATTCTCTAAACCAAAAGCATATGTCTATGTTGTGTAAAAGGCATGAAGTTAATAACATGTGATGTGTGCTTAGGGAAGACATGCACCATTTAGTTTGGGTGTGTTTTACTATGTAGGGGATAAGCATCAGTGGGCAAATATAGCCCATTTTCACAGTTCTTCAGTGCAAAATATGGAGTTTGATTTTAAAATTCAAGGATAATTCATATAAAACAAAATCTATCAATTTGGGGATACCATTTAATAGTTAATTCCCTCTTTTAATTCCAGGCTACTGATCTTTAGTTACCAAAAATTTCCTTCCCTATAACTACTAATCAATAAAATTCGGCAATATGTAGTTGTTTGTGATTGCTTTTATTCATTTTCCATAATATGTTTAGATTTATCCATGTTACTGCACATCAGTAATTCATTTCTTTCATTGCTTAACAATTGTGGCTAGATGGTGATGTTTCAGTTTACTTTCATTCGCCAGCTGGTAGACGTTTGGGGTTGTTTACAATTTGGAACTACATTGAATAAAGCTCCATGACAATCCAGACACAAACCATTTTTGGACAATTTCTTTTGGAAAAATACCTAGGAGTCACATGGAAATTGTATGTTTGTATTTCAGAAAAAAATTGCCAAATTATTTTCCAAAGGGAATATGCTATTTTCCATTCCCACAAGCAATGTGTAAGAATTCCAGCTGTTTCAATTGCTTGCCAATATTTGATGTTGAAAATCTTTACAGGAGTATAGTAGTGTCTCAACATGGTTTTAATTTATGTTTCTCTAATGACTAATAATGTTAGCATCATTTTTGTGTTGTCATATCTCTTCGTAGGTGTTCATTTTGTTCATATTTTAATAAAATTTTAATTTGATAACATTTGACTGTTATATTTTATATTTTTGTATATCCTGGATATTTTTATCAAATTTATGTTTTCAACTATTTCTGTACCAGTCTTCAGTAGGTCTTATTTTTTCTATTTTCTTAACAGTTTCATTTAAAGACTAAACATCTTAATTTTTATGAAATCTAATTTATTATTTTTCTTTTTATAATTTATACAATCTGGTGTTCTTTTTAAGACACGATTCTACCAAGATTTTCTTCCATTTTTGTATATAAAGTTTCATAGTTTTGACTCATAAATGCAAATCTATATGCTCTGTGGAAACTAATTATTTATGAATTTAATTTCTGGGCTCTCTATTTTGTTTATTTCTATATCAATACCATGATGTGTATAATTGTGACTTTTTAGTAAGTCTTGAAACTGAATAATATAAATTCTTCAACTTTAATTTTATTTTTCTAAGAAATGAACTTTATTTTTAAAGGAGATTTAGGGTTACAGAAAATTTTAAAAATAGTATAGAGAACTTCCAAATTCTGTCTCTCTGTCTCTCTCTCTCTATCTCTCTGTCTCTCCATCTCTGTCTCTGTCTCTCTCTCTGTGCATCATCAACAAGTTGGATTAGTGTGATAGTTTGCTATCATTGATAAGACAATGTCAATACATTTTATTTATTTCCTGAAGTCCATAGTTTACACTAGGGTTCATACTTCAAGTTGTATAATTCTAAGAGTTTTGACAAATTCATAATCTTATGTATCCACTGTGACAGTATCAGTCAAAATTGTTTCACTGCCTTAACAATTCCCTGGGTTCATCTATCTATTCATTTCTCTCTTCTTATCTCTAATCCCCTGGCAATTACTGAGTTTTTTTACTGTCTCCACAGTTTCATTTTCTTCTAGTATGCAATGTGTTTGATACCAAAAAGTATGTAGTCTTTTCAACTGTCTTTTTTCATTAAATAATATGCATTTAAGAATTTTTTTGTTGTTTTGTGTATTGGTAATTCAATTATTTTTATTATTGAATAATATTCTATTGCATGGTTATAGTATTTGTTTATTCACCTGTTGAAAGGCATCTTGGCTTCATCTTATTTGGCGATATTATCAACTAAACAGATACAAACATTTGTGTGGAGATCTTATATGGACACAAGTTTTCAACTAACTTGGGTATGTACCCAGGAATGTGATTGCTGGATCATATGGTAAAATTATGTGTAGCTTTTTAATAAACTATTTTAATGTGCTTTTATCATTTTGCTTTTGCACCAGCAGTGAATGAGTGTGACTGTTACTTATATCCTTGCCAGTTTCAGTATTGTCAGTTTAAAAATATTTTAACAACGTTAGTAAGCATATAGTAGTAACGTGTTGTTTTAAACTGTTATGTTGAGTAGATTTTTATTTACCATATCTATAGATTTTCTTTAGTGAACTGTGTACTCAGACCTTTTGTGCTTTTCATGCTTGAAAAGGAAGATTTCTCAAAGGAAAGATGAAAAGAAATATTTTCATATTCAGATGCATCAGGTCTTTAAGACATTAGAAAAGAATAAATGTATCTAAATATGAAAATACTAATAAAGAAATGTGTTTAAAATGTGAGATGGTATGTTAAAATTGGAAGCTAAACATACAAAATATCTTACTTTTGAGTTGGGCATGGTGGCACACACCTGTAATCCAAGCACTCAGGAGGTTGAGGCAGGAGGATCTTTGCAGTTTGAGAACAGCTTGGTCTACAAAGTGAGCTCAAGCCCAGCCTAAACTGTATAGTGCGATTCTGTCTCAAAAAGCCAAAAAACAAAACAACAACAGCAACAAAGCACTTGTGAAGGTGTTATCTTGCATGCCACCTGCCTTGCATTACATGATTCTACTTGGATGAGTATTTTGAAGATAAATACCATTAGTCTAGTGTATTGTTACTTGATATTACTCAGTATTTAAAAAAAAAAACAAACCTCTAAAATCATGAAATTATCCTCTCATTTGGAATTGTCAGACTTCTCTTACTGGAAGGAATTTAAATCCTAGAATCCGATTATGTCATCGCTTCAATCCTTTTGTATGAGGAACACACAATTTAACATTCCAGAGAAACAAGGTAGCAAACAGTATTATGATATATTCTGCTTTCATACCATTTAAGTTAACAAATAATATTTTATGATCCACACAGTCTATAATTACAATCATTTATATTGTGTTTTATAACACCAACATATCTTCTCATTATCTTTAACTTCTCTTGTAGAAAAAGGAAAGAGCTATATTGGCAGTCATATAGTGGTATTTATTCTCTTTCTTCTCTTTTTCCCAGAAGTATGCAAAAATGACTTAACTTATGAAAATATATAACCTTCAATACATAGAAGAAAACTATGTATTTTTGATATTTTTCCATTTATTTATGTAACAAATGGTTCAACAGTCCAGTATGTGAAATTGTCTTCCCCTTGCAGACTTGTCATTCAGATCCACTTTTAGATGACAGTAAGATATAGTGCATCAGCATATACTATGGACAAGGAGATCACAGAAAGATGCTAATGAGTACAGATTAAGGACAGGGTGAGGTCTTTTAAAATTCCATGGTGACTGGAAAATTGGGTGGATGACTAGCAATTTAATTCTGCCCATGCTGGATAGAATCTGCCAAAGCAGAATACTCAATTTGTTCTTAAGTATGGAAAGACATTAGGAAGAAGGATAAGTGGTCTCTATACCTCTGGCAACAGGAACCTATTCTAGTGTTCTCCTCTTGGAAAAAGTGTACAAGGTATTTTGTATTTCTCTTAGGTTTGCATGTATATTCTGTTTCCACCATACCAAATTTAAAATGCAAGATAGATGCATTAATCTGAGAAAAATACTATAGAATGATGTCTCTACTTGCTATTCTATGAACAGGTATGTTTACTGGCTTAGAGAAACAAAAGGATGAGGGAGAGACTGCATTTCTCCAGGAAATGTTAGCATCACATTTCTAAGGGGAATAGAGGTCAGAGATTTTTAAGAGATGATTCCTTAGAGGGCAAGTCATAATTTTCTCTCCATACTTTGGAGAGTCCTTAAAAAGATGAATTTAACTCAGTACTGTATGTCATCAAATCTGTAACACTCGCCTTCATTGTTCCATTTAACTATTAAGATTTGAGCTTGACACTCATGTCATTCACAGAGGAAAAACTTTGCTGTGGATGAACCAAGTCCAAGTATTCATTATGTCTAAATGCTAAGAAGTAAGGCTCAGGATCAAAAAGTATGAATTTTTCCTCTTGAGTCACTTTAAGGATAAGATTCTTGAGCTTGTCTATTATGCTGGGTTGCATTTTAGAGAAATTTCTACTCTGTACTTGTGAAGAGATTGATGGAGACTGAGATGGAGAAGAAATAGGGAATGGAAAGGGGCACATTTCAGGTAACAAATCTGATGAAAACCTAGAACACGATAGAGTAGAATATCTCCCCTGCATATATTTTCATCCAATCTAGAATTTTCTGAGAAGAGGTGCAAAAGATTCATGTACCCAGAATCCAAATAATCTCCCTTCCCCAGTAATAGGAAAAAAACTGCTCAAAAGGAAAGAACAACTGGGATGGGGGAAAGGAAAAAGATGATTTTTTTGGTAATATTTATGCATAGGTTAGAATCTTACTTCATTTTATACTTTAATATAACTTATTGCTATTTAAAGGATGAAGAAATTAAGGCCTAGAATTATTAAAAACTGTACAGAAATACAACAAGTGGTTTACATACAAGCTGATTTACTCCACAGACTTGATCATAACCAAGACGGTGCTTTATTCCTTACAATGTGCTGCATTTAATCAAGGTAATGTGTATGTGTGGCTATCTAACTTTCAGTTTTTTAACTAAACTCAAGAGTAAGATCAATTTTTTTTTTTGCCAGAATATACTATTTCAAACATTCACCTATTGTCCCATGAGTAAGATTTCTGTGCTCCAAAAAGATGAAGAAAAACAACCAGAAAAAAATAAACAGGGTTCTGCACAAAAGAAGGACTGAAAAGAAATAGAGCAGTTTTGTCCTGGATTCTTGCATCAGTATGATGGTTGAAGAGTTGACTTGAACAAATTGCTTGAGCTCAGACTTCTACAATTTACAACACAGAAGTAGGAATTTGATAAACCCTTGGTTTCTATTCAATATAGATACTTTCCATGACTCTCAGTTTGGCATCATTGTAAGCAGGTGACTGAGAAATTACAGAGAAAAACATTTCCTTCTAAACACTTTTCAAACCACACCTACTGATCAGGCATGTTTTTATCACACAGCTCTAGAGTTAGCCTTGGAAAGTCAGCGTGAAACTCTGTAATTTGAGATCGCAAGATTATAGGCTTTTTACTTTGGAATAGTTCTTAGCCACAGGACCAAGCATAGAGAATACTCCCTCACAAGAGCTCGATAAATATTTTCTGAATTGAATTAAATGTTATTGTTTCCCATACTACAATATCCATCAACTAACAATGCTTCAGCTGTGGCCAGCACTACCAAATCAGCTGAACTGTCAATCCTTCAAAGCCAGAGTCATTTCTTATGGTCTTTTTCTTAACAACTAACAAGAAAAGAGTGAGGAAAGCATTTTCATTGTTTAATTTGATCTAATAGGGAAAATGCATTTCCTTTTTAGAGTTGTTGAAAGCAACTCCATTTGAGTAAAATGACACCTGTCAAGTTTCTTGATGGTTTCACATTTCCTGATAAAATTACAGGCACAGAAAAGCACACTGTGCTGGTCCTAAGCACTTCAGTGTCGTGAACAGTACAGCTGTAATTAGGGACTTTTGCCTGATGTTAACAAATGCCAGAGGGTATCTCAATCTCTGCAGATGAGCTCTCCAGGATTTAATTAGCTCTCTCCTTCTATTCTTTGAAGAACTATGCAGTTCCTAATACACCTGGTGGTTGCTTCAGGCATGGGTCAAAGCATGCAGCTGTCAATTATTTAATATTCATGACATTTTTTTAACAAATCAAGTGTGCATGAAGCCTATAGTATTCATGGGTAGCGAAGGTAGTGCGTTTACAAAATAGACAGTCTAGTTCTTTGAATAGTAAGTTGAAGAACCCAAGGACACAGGAAATTTCGTTCGTAAATCTCAAGATCTGTCTTTTCTTTTTCCTTACAATCATCAAGAGAGAGAAAGAGAATGAAGTGAGTGGTCTCTGGGTTTTAATTCCTACCCTCTGTTATCTCAGTATATCAATTTCATACCTCACTGCAGGTTTTACTTTTTCATCTTTAAAATAGAGAATTGTACTAGCTGATTTCTAAGACTCTTCCAGTTTTAAAGGTCTAGGCTTTGATGGTGATTATGGAAATTTTTATCACATATAGACTCATTCTTGTTTAAAATAAGTTACTCAAGGAAGTTTTAAATTTTATTTTATTATCAGTATATATAGAGAAAATGAAATTTTATAACTTTTTCAGTTAGATAATTTCTGTCTTAAAAAGTTTGAAAACAATTTTCTTGAATATGTCAGTGATATGTGATACCTGAAGACAATCAAAATGAATTCCTGCAAGTAAGTTTTGCAATGCTGAAAATTACAGTAGTTTTTTTCACATTTCAGGTCACATTTTTGGTGCATTACAGAAAGTATTTTGAATATCCTGATCAATATATCTCCCTGATGTGCCAAACTAAGCACTTTTTCTCTGACTTTAGAGTATCTGGCTCCTTATAAATATGTCACAGTCCAATATTAAACTAATTCTGATGATTTATGAAATGACTTAGCTAATAGTCATTACTCATTTAAGGTAACATCAACATTCCTTTAGACAACAGACCCTTGATTTCACTTGTGGTTATCTTAGCAATTATACTGCAAACATCAGAACAGAGGGGCAGTGGAAGTGATGTAAGCATGTGTGAATATGAAAATGTATGTTTGATGTTTACATGAGACATCATAGTTATTTTTCAGTAATGACAACGACCATAGCATATGTAGCTACTCTATAGAGTTACACTTTGCATAGATTACAGCAAGTCACCAACACTTATGAATAACAATTGTTTAATATCAGTCAATATTCAGAGAAATTAACACAGACGTTATTTTAACAGCTTCATTGAGAAATAATGATCACACTATAGTACACTAGATGCATTTAAACTGAATAACTTAATATTTTTGGCACAGGTACCCATCAAGATAATGAAAACACCATTACCTAGTGAGGTCTACTTATGCTAATTTGCAAGTTCTCATTGCTTATTCCAGTCTGCACTATACAAGCCCAGATACTGACTGTCACTATACATTGGTACATATTTTATGGATTTTTATAAAAATTGAATACTATTGTAATTTTTTTTCATTATTAATTATTTGAGGTCTACCTATGTTGTGTACAGGGACAACTCATTTTCATTTTTTTTTCACTATGGGTGTTTTCATTATGACAATACCATAATTTGTGTATTCATTACTGTGATGATGATCATTTGGGTTGTATGAGGTTTGGGGAAATTACAATTAGAGTTTGCATAAACACACACATGCATAAAGGTATTTTTCCTCTTGAGTAACTACGAAAGTTAAAGTTAATTATTATTTTCTAGTAGAATGTTTTTCAGATCTCAGATTTCTATATAGGTCATGCCAAGTAAACATAAAGATGACTATACTTCTTTCTTTACAATCTGGAACCATTTTTATTTATTTTTTGTCTAACTGCCTCGGTTAGATTCTCTTCAAAATATGTGAAGTAGGATTGGTGAGAACAGACGTCTCTACCTGATTTTCAATCGGGATAAGGCTTTTACAATTTCCTCATTATCAGCAGTAGGTTTTCATATTAGTCATATTAGGTTGGAGCAGTCCTCTTTCATTATAAATTTGCTAAAATGGTCACGATGTATTATTCATTCAACATTTTTCTTTGATTTAGCAAAAGATATTCATTTATTACACACATTGAATAGCTATATACCTTGGGTATAATGATAGGCATTCATTAAGAGCATAGGCTCTTTAAAATTCTTGCCTTGGCAATTTATTTAATCTTTCTGTGATTTGTTTACTCAATTTAAAATGTGAATGAGTATAACAGGGTAGCTGCTTCTTAGACTGTCAATAGAGTAAAATGAATTAATACAGAGTATAGTACAATATCTTATATTCAGCAAGTGCCAGATTTGGTCAGATATATTATCATTGTTAAGGCCTGCAGTAAGTTCAGACAAGTAATGTGTGGCAGATTGTGAGTAGTAGAAAAGATGAGGGAGGGTGAGATGAATAATTATGGAAGTGAGTTATTGAAATAGATGGAAGCATTGCAAAGAGCCAATGAGAAAAAGTGAAAGAAAGAGCTGAGGAAGGTCGTATAGGTTTAGAGTCAGTAAAGGAAAATTTATTTCTAGACTAAGGTAGTTCTAGAGGTAAGGAGTTGAGGCTCCTAGAGCATTTATCTTCGTACATAAAGAAATTTTGATATGGCATATATCAAAGGGCCACCAGACACTTACGGGAATTTAAAACCAAGGTTTGAATGCCAGTTTCAACTCCTATCTAACCTTTCAGGATGCAGTTCTTAAATTCTGGCTTTTAAAGAATTTGTCATTATTTTATCCTCATTATTTTATTCTCATTATTTTATTTATTAACTTCAACAGAATGACAGGTTTCTTTGTCATTCTGTTGAAGCTAAAGAGTCTTTCTTAGCATAATATCTTTAAATATATAAGTAGAATATATAAGATTACAAGTAAAATTTTTTTTATGAAATTTTGTTCTATACATAGGGTCCTCTGACGATGAGGAGTTTTGTTTACAGATTTCACATAACGGATCTATAAAAAATAATTATTGAAATGGAGGCTGAGAGAATGAATGGGAAAAATTGAGAGATTATTTTAATTTCCAAATCTCTTATCACCAAATGAAATTTATACATGTGCCCTAAGCTTTTATTTGAATGACATTTTTCAGTTACTCATTGTGTGGCTTTTTTCTGTAAACCTGTAATTTCTCTCTACTCTGCCAACACTCTTTGCTCACTTTGCTCAGTTAGAGTTCCTCTTGGTGTTTTCTATTATCTTTTGTTAGGTTGACAATATATTTTATCATGAAAGAAAATGTACTCAGTTTAGATGTCCATTTCATAAAAGTACTTTTACTTTTTTATCAGAAGTACAGTCAATTTTGTTCATATTGTCCATATTCATGGTTCTTTTCATACTACAAAGCATATGGAGTAGTTATTTATAAAGAAACTTTGCCAACAACTCCTCCTGCTCTACATATTACACTTTGGATTTATCTACATATACAATATTTTGTACATTGCATTTCTTTTACTTATTTCCCTCTCCTAACATATAACCTTTGATGGTAGGATTTTTGCCCATCTGATTCCCTGGTGCTAAGAAAAAAATTTCTGTACACTGAGAAAAAAGCATGGTACATAGTGAGGCTCATGATGCCAATCGAGTGAATAGAGGTTTCTGCCACATCAGTGATAAGATGTACGGACCAGCTGAGATAAAACAAGCACTATTAGAAAAGGAAGGGATGGATCAATGAATGCTATTACTGAGAATTTCTTAAGCACCTTGTTGGACGGGTGTGACATCTCATAAGAAATACAAAACTAACAAATAAGCCACTCGATTGCAAGGTGGCAATTGGCGTGCTTCTCTCAGGGTGCAGTGACAGAAACATAGAGAAATAGTTAAACATTTGTGATGGGGAAAAGAAAAATGTAGTTGGAAAATGTAAAAGTGAAATCAATTTGTGCAGAGCCTCAACTGCCAATTTGGAAGTTTGGCTTGAGAATAACTTTTGAATGTCTTGTCTCAAATCTGTTTGTTTACAAACCTTGAAAAGAAATAGAGGAGGAAAAGGTTACCACTCAACTGAGAAGATATCAATTTGCCCTGTAGTTACTTGCGATTTGGAGCAATTCCAAACAAAAGCAGCAAATCTAAAGATCCCATCCCCTTTATTTTGTTCCCATCACTTTAAAAATACCAATTACAAGTGATTGAGGGAAAACATTTTCATGGTATTTCCCCAGACTTGATTGGGTTACAAGTTGGAGACAATCTCATGGGTTCCTGTCTGGCACATTTAGAGGATATTAAGTTTGAATTTCATG
>RJWM01050679.1:0-10678 GCA_004363535.1 Dasyprocta punctata
AGAGAAAGGGACGGAAAGAAGGAGAGGAGAGACAGACGCACAGACACACAGCAGCGTTAGCAAGCTGAGCACTGTGGGCAGCAGCTGGACTGACCTCTGACTTCAAGGAAAATCCTGCAGAACTGAAATCCCGCTTCCTTTCAACCCGTCAGCCACACAAAAAGTCCCTCAGTAGTTTGGAAATCAGAAAGGGAGCCCACCTTGCCCAGAACGAAGCCCGGGATACCGCAGACCGCATGCGGGGTCCAGACGAGGGCTCCACCGAGCACCCACCTTGGCTACTGCCACCCGGCAGGAAGGCACGACTCAGAGAAGTTCCAGCAGAGCCCGGGCTAAAATCCAGGGGAATCAAACGGGGTGGAGCAGCATGAGCCAGGCTGCGGTGACAGCAGCTCGTGTGACAGCCCTGGGTTCGGGTTTTCCTTTCCTCCAGTCTTTGGTGAAAGACATCTCACACTGAATGCAAAAAAGTTTTGGCCCACTCTTAGAAGACAGCCTGTTAAACTTGGGTGGTAGGATACTCGACTGTTACACAGCTCTAAATCTTACTTCGGAAAACAAAGGAAGGGAAGAAGGAACAAAAGAAAGGGAGAAAGAAAGTTTTTGCCTCAAATTATGTTGTTGAAAATAAGCAAATTTGGACCCTAGATGAACCTTAACTCAGCATTCACAGTGACGCCTGCTTTGATCAACCAAGTTACACATGACCGGGCAATCTGCTCCAGCAGCAAATACTTCCATCGTCTAAGTCTCAGTATACAAACACTTCTACCACTAGTCCAATTCTAGGTGTTTTCACTACGAAAAAAGAACAGACTGTGAATTCAGAAAGCGGTAACGGAGGAGGAGAGACGAGAAGCACGCAGCGTTGTAATTTTACCTCCAGGGTTCAGGTCCCAAAGGACATTTCAGCACCCGAGGCCGCAAGCACCCTAATCAGCTGCATTTGTTTTTACCTCTCCCTCATAAGCCTGCTCTGATCCAAATTCAGAGAAATCTATGTAAAACATTTCACTCAAATTGCAACTCATCTCACAGGAACACATTTGACTACATTTGAGTTCTCGGGAAGAAACAACTTCCAAGCCTTTCCCACTGGCTTCCATCTCTAAGCTTTAAAAAAAATAGATATTTCTATCAGCAGATCCAATTTTCTACGAGACACAAATAGCTTTCAGATGCATTTGCACACACCAACGGAGAAAACAACCTGGCCTCAAAGCTTCCCACTTTCCTAAAGTGACGGGAAGCCCACTTGAGTCGACAACGTCTGTTTGAAAGCCATAATGCAAGAATTAATTTTGTTTTAAGATAGCCCCAAATGTCTTTCCTCTTAATAGGAAAGTTAGTTCTTAGGGCCCAGGTACCTTGCAAACGTGCATATGGAAAGATCACTGCTCTAAGGCTGGATCTGAATAAGATTCTCCCAACATGCATTTCACCCCTCACGAGAAAGCTCAGTGTGACTGCTCAGAAAACTCTGAGTTGTGGAAAAGAAACTGGAAACACTTTCTATTCTACGGACGCATTCGTTGCCAACCTCAGGAGTTAAAAGCTGCAACGTCTTTCTGTGAGCCAGTGAGTGGGTCCTACAACCTCCCAAGATTCTTCCAGAGCAACTAGCACAGCCATCCCCAGCAGCATTGGAAAACCACCCCACTGTGCGTCTGTAATTTGCTGGTGAATTCACGAGGCTTGGCAAGTTTCCTGTGGACAGAAAGGCCTGATTTAACTCCCCCCTTCTATTCTGCCTTTAGCGACATCTCCCAGTTCAAGCCCCAAACCTCAAGAGAATGATGATCCCGGGGGAGCCCTGTCTTGAAGGAGGGAGGCACAGGCCCTGCCAGCACCCACGGCCTCAGGGCTACGCAGGGACGGGGGACAGGCCAGCCTCCAGTCCTGTGGGACTGGGCAGAAAGGGGATGGAGGAAGATACAATGACCCAGGCTAATGGCTATTTCACTCGTGGTTTTTTTCTACTGTGATTAATATTTTTGTAAAAAAAAAAAACCAACAAAATTTTAAGAATATTTTCATCATGGTTGTCTGCCAGTGACTCGCAAGGGTCAACATAACAGCTCACCATTGCTGTGCGCTGCACAGGTGGACACTCCCTTCGAAAACACACCCAGTCTGTCAGTCGGGGCACCACCCACCCTGTGGCTCCCCAGGCCCCCAGAAAACACAGGTGACCAGTGCTCCCCAGGCGCCCAGCTGGCAGCCACACAGGCGGACAAAGGAGAGCAGCACTGTGGGGCCCTAGCGGAGCCATCTGCAGGTGCCTGGCCCGGCGGAGGCCACCCGGGACCTCTGGCCGGCTGTGCCCACCCCGAGAGGCGTCTGCGAGCTTGCTGCTCCCATCACCAGTGCCCGTGTGGTGCCCACACGCAGAGGACACACTGCTCCCGCTCGGTGTTGGGGTCCTGTCTGTGACCCACGGCCACCTGGCTCCGGGCCCACAGGAGGTACACAGCCTGGCAGGGGGTGCACGGTGGCCGGAGCTGCTTGCCTCGGGGCTGGGGGCAGCAGCAGAGACGAGGGTGCTCCCACCTGGTGCCCTCTGTGGGCGTGTCCCCAGGGACCGGCCCCGCCCCCTCAACTCTCCTCAACGCCCCACCCCCACCACAGCGCCAGCCAGGGACCCTGCCTGGAACTCACAGGCTCCGAAGACACTCAAGGGTGCTGAGGGCAGCCCTCCAGCCTTGGGAAACCCTCGGGCTGGGCCGATGCATTGGGGGAAAAGAGTTGGTAGGAGATTCAGAAGGTCCTGGAGAGGGCTGCAGCGGTCTGTTTGTATCCTGGGAAGCTCTGAGAGGTTCCCGTCACTGCCTGGACTTCCCTGTGTCTGCACCTGCTGCAGCCTCCCCCGCGCCAGGGCGGATTTTATTATCTGTGTCTTACTAAGGTTCACTCGCACACCCAACAGTAGGCACCTGGTGCGTCTTCAAAGAATGCTTAGCAGATGGCAGATTTCGAGAGTATCACAGTGCCCTGCAGGGGTCGTGGCTCACTACGGCGCCCTGGGATCTTGCATATATATATATACATACACACACATATATATTTGTGTGTATATAATTTGCATACATGTTGTGTGTGTGTTTTGTGTATATATTTTGGCATGTGTATTTTGCACACACACACATATGTCCTTTCAGTTTTGAAAAACCGGCTATCTGAGGCTCAGATCTTGATTCCTTTTCCCAGCTAGAAAAAGCAACAGACAGGAAGTGTGCACGCGTGCGTGCGTGCATGTGTGTGTGTGTGTGTACGTGTGTGTAAGGATCGTCAGACACCATGCTGGGACTGATAGGCGCAAACCCCGCAGAGCCTGGCAGGTCCGCCCCACGGCCTGCTGGGAGGGCGTTGGCTGAGCCCCGCTTCCCGCTTCCAGCCACATCCGGGTCATTTCAGGAAGCCTCACTCGGCTGCACCTCCAGGCTGCACCCCGGCTTCTGCGAGTTGAGCACAGACTCTGCCCTGGAGTTCCTCGCGCTGTCTGCGCGCTGTGAGGGACACAGTTCCCCCCACCCCCCAGGGTGAGAGAGGACTGGGGAGCCGGAGGACCCCACAGCCTCCTTCGGGCAGCGGGCCAAGCGCGCTCATCCGCAGACGGATGTCCGGGTGAGACTCCGCGCAGAGCCGGGGACGTCGTCCCAGAGCTCCCCTGACTGCGAGTAGGATTTTCGAGATAGCATTTCACCGAGGCACGAGCTGAATGCAATCAGAGCGGTCTGATCCCCGCGCACTCTGCCAGCTGGGACCCGGGACGTGGAGATGTGGCCGTCTCTCTGGGCCCGGAGCCACCAGGCTGCCTCGCACGGGTCAGCGCACAGCCGTCAGATGGAGGCCCCGGGCGGTCAGCGCCGCGCGCAGATCCAAGCCGCCCATGAGGAGGGAAGAGGCCGCGCCCCCACTCCAATCTCCCGAGCCACCCGTCCCGCGTGCGCGGCGAGCGTCAATGCAGAGACTAAACGGATTGTTCGCCTGATTGTGCTCGGCACGCTGAATAATTGCTCCCCGTCCAGGCCGGCTTTGTAACCAGCGAGACGGCGCCAGGTCTGCCAAAACCTCGCTTCCTTGGAAGCCAGCGTGCTTCTCTCCCGGCACAGAGGACCCAGCCTCGCTCAGATTCCCAGTAAAGGCAAAACGTGGCAGAAACATCAGAGAGTGAGCGCGTCTCTGGACACAGGAATATCTCCACGGAGCTGCGCGCGCTGAGGGCCGCCGTGTGGAGTCCCGGAGCGCGCGGGTGAGGGCGAGCCCTTCGCAGCACCGGTGGCTCTGAAAGGTCCCCCAACGCTGCTCCAGTCACAAGTGCTGATCCGGCTCATGCACCCCGAGGAAACAGCCCCAGGGCGCCGGAGAACCTGCCCGGGGTGAGCGGATCTGCTCCGTTTCACAGATCACATTCCGAGAGAAGCAGGCGGGCGGAAAGAGACAGCAGCTGTTCCCAAGCAGCGAGTGTCCTGCGGGACCAGGACGGGGAACTCTGGGGTAGCACGTCCTCCTCAGAGCCTTCCGGGCGATAGAAATCAGCTAAGGCCAAGACAGAAAACACTGAACCACGACAGGATGAGTGAGAGCCAAGAAAACGCGTAAGGGTGGCGCTGACCAGAATTCCAGGTAAAGAAACCCTGTAGTGTTTAAATCAAAAAGAACAAAGCCAAGTGAGATGCCTTGATAACTCTTCCTGCAAAATTTGCTTGAAATATTTTTTTAAAAACTGGAAGTTCTTGAATGGAAACACTAGCGAAGGCTGGTTTGCAGCAGTTCCTCTTCCCTATGTCGTGTTAGCCAAGTTAGAGCAGAAGAGACGGCACAGCTGAGGACATGGCTTGACGGCGACAAGCTGCTGGGCACCGTGGGTCCTCAAGAGGCTGAGGCAGGAGGGCTGCAAGTTTCAGGCTAGTCTGGGCAACTTAGCAAGACCTTGTCTCAAAATAAAACACAGAAAGGGCTGAGGGTAGCTCAGTGAGAGACCGCTGTCCTGCCTGTGACTGCAGTCACCGCTTCCCTCCCCAAAGGCAGCCCTGTGAGTGCAATGGCCCGACTTAGTGGTTCAGCACGCAGCGGGACCCCGCGGCCTCGCCCTGGCATGACAGCCGTACTCGCACACAGAAACTGGATTCCGAACTTCCAGTTTTGATCTTTCCCAGGCGAGCCATGAGCATCGTGACACCGGGCTGCGGCGGGAGCCACAGCCCCCAGCCCGCCAAGCTGCCTCGCTGGAGACAAAGCAGGGCTCTGTGGACCAGGGTGTGGGCGTCTATGGACAGCCGTCACGGCTACAAAGCACGTGTGCCGGTGCCCACCAGGCCAGCCCTCTCCCGTGAAGCAGGCTCGCTGGCGTTGGGCATTTCACCCAGCCCGCAGCAGGCGAGCAGACCATGAGTCTCGGGCAGGGCCGAGGAGGCTGTGGCCTCCAGAGCTCTCCTGGAATAAAAGCATTTTGGACCTACGGTATCCTCAGCCTGCGATGGTGTTACCACTTATAAATCAAGGAGCATCTGGGGTTCTTAGTGTTTCTTCCAGGTTGCAAATCTAAATACTCTGCAAGCTCAAGCTGTTTTATAATAAGTTTCCTTCTATGTGTTCTTTTTTGTTACACCTCTGACTTTACTTCTCATCGGAGTTTTTTTTTTTCATTATTATAATCAGGATATTTTCTGTAGACCAGCCGTATTCCCTGAGTTTGAGCTTCTCCAACGGATGGGGCATCCCAAGAAGCCCCAGTGTCAGGGCACGATCTATCACACATCTCGCTGACGGGCGAGGGCTCCGGAGGCACCATGTTCCTCAGCGCTGCCCAGAATAAGATGCTATTTTCTGCAAGTGTCTCTCTTTTAAAACAAACAGAAAGCACAGTACACAGTGGTTGCTGCCACACTGGCGTTTGAAGAGTGTTCTGAGATCGTGTCAGCTTGCTTGGATTTCGGATGTCAACCTCAGGTTTGGGGCAAGACTGTCCTGGGGCACCCCGACCATGCTGGGGACAGGGAGACAGACGCTGAGGACCCTGAAGTTGAGGGCATCGGGGGCCCTCCAGAGACCTCCCCAAGATACCCAAAAAAGAAAGAAGGAAAGAAATGTGCAAATTTCAAACATACCATATCCAATTTTTTTCTCAAGTCCATCTAAGGCTAAGGGTTTTTTTTTTTTAACAAACAAATTCTGGTCTTGGCTCTAGGTGACCTCAATTTACCCATTGCCCAATCATCCATTACCAGGTTTCCTTACTTATGAAATGAGGGCTGTGGCCCCATAAACTGCAATACTGAGCTTCCATGATGTGTGACTTCCGTTTACCAAACACACACGGGACAGTCGGAGCCTCCCGGAGCTTCCTGGAGCCGCCCGGAGCCGCCCGGAGCCGCGCGGTGGCCGTGACCTTGGGACCCAGTGCAGGGCCGCGGAGGGATCTGCAGGCGGAACGGAGCGGAGGAGCTCGGCGGGAGGAACTGCTCCTGGGCCTTCCGTGCTTTTGTTAAAGCAGTGAACATTATCATTATTGGTTATTCTGTATAGAAAAGAAAACGATACTGATGGCCTGCTGTACTCTTTCAAAGCCTTATAAACGCTGAGAGTAGAGCTTGGCTGCTGCGAAGCGTGGCCCGGCTGGAGGAGCGACCGCCTGCTCGCCGCCACCCCGGGACACGCGGAGCGAGCCGCCCGCCTCCCGCGCCTCAGCACTGTCAGGTGCCTTCCGGGGTGGGACCCGCTCCAGCCTGCGCTCCTCGCGCGCCCAGGGGCCCGAGCGTCTCCACGCGTCTTCTGCTCTGCGTGAGGGGCTCTGCCGAGTCACCCCCCGGGGCCGAGTTCGCTGTTTGTCAGAACGCCTCTCCCGATGTCACCGAGTGGCCCTGACTGGGTCCCCTCGGTGCAGCGCGGGGGGAAGCACAGCCCGAGTGCCCAGAAGGAAGACAGGGACTGCTGGTCCCGGCTCAGAGGGGACATGGGCCAGGAAGGAGGGAGTCAGGGCGAGGGCAGCACCGCGACCCGCAGCCCCACTCCCAGGGGAAGGGCAGGCGGCGAGGGCCGGGCGGCGGAGCACGGCAGGCCAGGTGACTGAGGCCTCCCGGAGACACCTGAGCTGCTGCCCTGTGGCCGAGGGGTGTCCTTCCATCTGCACGGGTCCAAGCAGGACTGGGACTCAGGACTCGGTAAAAACAAAGGTCTAGACTCAGTGGAAAGAAAATCTTCCGAGGGTGCGAACTGTCCACCTCTGGAACATACTTGTTGCTAAGGTAACGAGAGTTCCCTGCGGCAAGGTGCATCATCTACAGCAGGGACTAGAACAGAGTCCAGGCCTCTTTGAAACTCAGAACAGGCCATGGAAAGCCTTGCAAAATCACGGTGGTTGTGAATGCGAGTGAGATGCAGTGAAGGAGATCACGGCAGGGCTGCGTCGGATGGGGACAAGATGGCACCTTCCGGGCCCAGCGCCCACGGGGACCACGCTTTCCTGTTGGGGTGAAGCGATTTCAAGTGCTCACTATGCACTGACCCAAGAGCAGACCGAATGTCCTCTGGAAACACGATGACCCTCACGTGAGCAGAACCTTTCAACGACAAATGGAAGAAACTCACAATAGTCATAGGCAGAAACGACGAAACTTGACGGCAGAGGAAACTCTCACTCCGTGGGTGCTCAGACATGGCCCCAGGGCTTCCTGCTTCTCTGGCCCCGACCGTCCCCGTGCTGTCTGCTGTCATGGCGGCCTTTCCCAGGGGTGGCCTCGTGGTCTTCACACCTCATTCTCCAGGCCGGCAGCTTCGGGGGACAGAGGGCTCCCTCCTCTCAGATTTGGCCTGGACAGGCTTAGCTTCAGACACAGCCCACTGCTCGCCCAGGCGCTGGGACTTCAGATGGCCGGGCCCAGGTCACGGGTGACCCTCAGGAAAGGAGGGCTCTGTCACCAGAATAAGGGGCCATGGGAAGACAAAATTAACAAATGCCCGTTATGACCCCAACAAGAGACATGGCAGGCTTTTCATGGTAAATTCAGTGGAACTCAGGCCTACTTAAAAATCACAAAATAGGAAATACAAACACCATGTGTCATAAAACCCACTAGAAAATAAACTGAATTTGATTCCAGGCCTTAATCTAACATTCTAACACTCAGAAAAGTAACAATTTTGACATGTGTATCTCTTCACCAGTTCCCTTTGTTTCTTACGATGCTCCGCACCCAGCCGGCTTCATCTGACAAAGCCGGCTTCATCTGACAAAGCCGTAACAAATGAGAGAAAGCTAAAGTCTTTACTGAAGTGGAGGGAGGCCCAGCATGGAAAGGAAAATTCTTCATTAGTAGCTGAAAAAAGCCTTTCTCTATATATTTAATATGTAGGTGACATATTTCTATTTCAGAAGTAAACATTACAGTCATGAATAGCAAACAGAAACACAGACTCCATTTATTTGTAAAATAAACTCATTGCCTTTTCATAGCAATGCGAAAAATGACCCAAGGCCGTGTGTTCCATTTGCCGTGATTCTCAGAGAGCAGAGCGATACAGTTTCTAGGTCATTAACTCGTCCGCCTGCTTCCCCGAGTCGCGGCTCTGCCGGGCAGCGCTGGCTCCTTCGCTGGTGATGCCGGCTTCCTACCGCTGGGCTGCTCCGCGCAGAGCACAGCCCCGCGGGCGGGCGAGGGGAGACAGGCATGAGCACGGACTCGGCACTGCCCTTCCGGTGGCTGCTAACAAATGCGGCCTTGGGTCCTGCTGGTTTCGAGTTGGAATGAGGCCTCCGCACCCTGGATTCCATCCTCAGAGCCAGCCCGAACGCCGCTCTGCAGAGCGCAATGCAGCACAATGGCGTGTGGGCCCCGGAGGTGGCAGGACCAGGCCGGAGAGGGACGGGAGCCTGACCCCACGCAGCCGCCCCGATGGACTAAACCAGCCCCCGCTCTCCCTGTGGATGAGGGGAGGAGCCCTGCGGGGACCACAGGAGGCCCGGAGGGAAGGAGGAGCCACCTCCAGGCTCTAAATTGTCCGCTGAAAACCAGGTAGGTGAAGTCAGGTCTGACGAACACAATCCATGCTCGGGGCGATGATAGCACAGGGACCCCCGGAGACAAAGCAGCCCCCAGAGCGTGGCTCTCTGCACAGCCCGCATTTGTCACACGGCTCCTCCCCCTTATCCACAGGGAGAGCTGGGCCCAGTTTAATCCATCGGGGCGACTGTGCAGGGTTGGGGCTCCAGGAGAACTCCGGGGCTGACAAACGGACACCCAGAATGTAAGTGTGACGGGATCGGCACGGGTGATGGAGCACGACGAGGCCTGCGCACACCCTGCGTGGGGGGAGGGGGCCCCCGGCAAGCCTGCCCGCAGCTCTCAAGCGCAGGTGCCCTTTCACAGACGGGGAAAGTAGGTCTCAGAGAAGTTCGTGAAACTTACCCAGAGCCACGCATCCAGCACACACCGAGGCAGCCAGTCCGAGTCCCGATTCTGAGCTCTCAACTGCCAATGCTTTTTTCTTAAGCACTTGGCACCTCCTTACACATTTAATTTATTTCTTAAAGTAATGCCATAAACAGAACTTATCTCCATTTTTCCAACGGGCAGATTGAGAAGTTAAATCATTTCTCCTTGGCTACAGTGGCAGAGCCAGGACTGGAACTTACATCTAACTCTGGAACTCACAGCCTCAGATAAAATGACACATGCGGTGATGGGTCCCCTACAATTCATCGTCCCCTTCCTGGACAGGTGCCTGGACAAAAACTATACTTCGAAGGCTCCTACGCAGTTAGACACTGACTCTGTATTATGTCCTCACGACAGGAGCCTCTGTGGAAGCCTGCGAAACTCCCACGCCCTGGGCTTCCCATCCTCTCCCTGTGACCTGCAGCTCAGAGCGTCACAGGCCCAGCTCGCACCCCGCTGACACCAGCTAGACTGAGGACCCCGGGCTCCTGGACCACTGGGGGGCAGAGCTGACCCGTGACCTGGAGCACTCACCGTGGAGCTGCCCTTGGCAGAGGAATGGTCTCCTACCTGACGCAAGCCGCTGGGCTGTGCAGTAGCTTTGCCACAGCTGCTTGGACGAGTTCTAACTTATATCACCTTCGTCGTCACTTTTCTGGTCACTGAGACACAGTACCGACACCCACAACGTAAAGGAGGAAAGGTCTGTCTTGGTTCATGTTTACAGCCCAGGGTCAGCTGGCTTCGGGGCAGGACGCACGGCACAGGGGCCTGGCGGAGGAGAGCTGCCCGTGGCATGGGGGACAGGAAGCAGAGCTAAAGGAGGAGCAGACGGAGGAGGTAACCTCTTCCGGGTCACTCCTGCAGGGACCCACCACGTCTGAGCAGGCCCCACCTCCTAACAGCCAGTCAGCTCTAAGCCCCCACCATCCGCTCTCCTTCCGAAGGTCCCACCCATGAGCACATGAGGCTCCTGGAGACACATCAGTATAAACCATAACAATAACAAAAAAGGACTTCTGGGGAGGAAGGAAGAGGCAGGCGAAGCGGGTGCAGGCAGGGATGCGGGAAGGGAAGTCAGTCTCACGTGTGTGCTAACGAATGCAGTCTTTTCAGGAACTCACCACAACGCCATCTTCATTCCTAAAGATGGCAGAGCACTGCGTACAGAAGTCACCTGCAAAGTATCATCTAATTCAAAAAAGCAAAGCCAAGACCAATCACCCGAGACACAGCAGCCA
>RJWM01050680.1:0-10647 GCA_004363535.1 Dasyprocta punctata
ACACACCCCTGGGCCTCACCCTGGCTCCACACCCCAGCCCTGATGGTGATGGCGGCACAGGTTTTTCGTGAACTCACCTGGCCAGGCACAAAGGCGCACACCTGCCATCCCAGCAGAGCTGGGGAGGCTGAGGCAGGATGAGCCCAAGTTGGAGCCCAGTCTCAGCAACTTAGCAAGACCAAGCCTCAAAAAAAGGGCTGGGGCTGGGGCTCAGTGGGAAGCTAGAGTCTGGGTTCAGTCTCAGGTCTGGAAAGGGAGGGAGGCTGAGGCAGGAGAATTGCCATGGGGTCTCAGGCCAGCCTGGGCTACACAATGAATTCAAGGACAGCCTTGACCCTGTCTCAAAACACAAAACGAGAAAATAAAAAGGTAATTTTTTTTTTTTTTTTTTTTTTTTTGGTACAGGGGATTGAACTCACAAGCTTGCACCTGCCAGGCAGGCACTTACACCAATGAGCTAAATCCCCAGCCCTATTTTTTGAGACAGGGTCTCACTATGCAGTTCAGGCTGGCCTTGAGCTCACCTTGTAGCCCGGGCCGGTCTCGAAGTCACAACAATCCTCCTGCCTCAGCCTTCCAAGTGCTGGGGTTAAAGGCATGCGCCACCACACCCGGCTCTCAAAAAGATAAATTCTGATGTAAGTGAATAATCACACATGAACAAAAAAGATTTCAGGACTCGGAAAACCTAGTCTGTTGGGAGTTTTATCCCATCCCACGGTTTTGGAGGGAGGTGGAGCCCCCAAGAGGCCACACGGGAGAACAGCAGCCGCAGGTGCCAGGAAGGATGCCGGGAGCCCGGAAGGAGCGCGGCTATTCCCAAAGCACACCAGCTCCGTGAGGTCTGCACGGCGGGGCCTCGGGTTTTGGATCCGAGTTCCGGCTGACACTGCGGCAGGGACCAAGGGCTGTGACCTGAGGCTGGAAGCCGGAGGGGCAGGGCTGTCAGTCTTCGCCACACTTCCTGGTCCAGGCCAGGAGCCCCAGAGGGAAGGTATAAGAAAGTGATAATTCCACATTCACTGGGCGTGGTGGCGCATGGCGATCACCCCAGCACTCTGGGAGGCTGAGGCAGGAGGATCACAAGTTCAAACCCAGTCTGGGCAGCTTAGCAATCCAGCAAGACCCTTTCTTAGAACATGGAAGGGCCAAGGATGGAGCTCAGTGTGAAAGCCCTGAGTTTAATCCCCAGTACTGAAAAATGAAAAGAAAAATAGACACCCCCCCAAGCAGCCAAATGGGGTTGGATGTAACTTGGGGGGCAGTGTCAGGAAGGACATTTTAGGATGGGCCAGGCCCTGGGTAGAGAAACCAACACAGGAAGGTATGAGGACTCTTGTGACCATTAATCCTGGTATGTCAACTTGACTGGGTTAAGAAACACCCAGCAAATCGCAGCACTTGGGAGGCTGAGGTAGGCGGAGCGTTGTGAGTTCGAGGCCGGCTTGGGCTACAACGCGAGCACAAGGCCGGCCTGAGCTACATAGTGCGACCCTGCCTCAAAAAACCAGGGCTGGGAGTTTGGCTCAGTGGCTGAAGTGCCTGTCTGGCAGGTGCGAGGTTGTGAGTTCAATCCCCAGTGCCGCAAAAAAAAAAAAAAAGAAACACCCAGCAGAAGTTGGCTGGGGGGATCTGGGAGGACCACCATGAGTTCAAGGCCTGCTTGAGCTACATGGAGTGAATTCAAAGGTGCCCTGGACGACACAGCAAGACCCTGTCTTGGGTACACAACTCCTGCTTGTGTCCTGGGGGGACATGGAGCATGACCTCGGGTGCTGTGTATTGTGTCTGGACCTGGCTCCCTGCTCCGCCAGCTTTCCACCCTGAGGTTCCTGCCCTGGAGCCCCTTACTATGGACTGAATCCCCTAAATCCGTGAGCCACATCAAACTCTTGTCCAATAAGCTGTGTCAGCTACGGCATCCCGGCCACCGGAGAACTGGCTGACATCACCTGTGCAGGACTCCTGGGTGGAGAGAAGTGACCGGAAGTAATGGATGACGCAGCACAAGCAGCTGCGGCTGACAGGCCAGATGGAACAAGGGATGGGGCCCCAGGAGGCGTGAGGTTGGTAGGGTAACGTGGTCGGGGAAAGCCACCCCTTCCTGCTGGCCAACCTCAGTTGGCCTGAGTTTGCTCAGCCAGCCAGGGTGGGGTACACCCTACTCGCCACCTGCAGAGGACCTGCGGGGCAGTAGAAGGCAGAGCTACTGGGGTAGGGGGCTCAGGGGTGGAACCCTGATCACTTGCTGTGCACCCCCAGAAGATGGTGGGAACCTGCCCACCCCAAGAAGCGCCACCGTGAAGGTGAACTGGGTGCTAGGTACACGGCGCTCACCATCTTCCAAGTAGGGGCTGAGAGGAAGGAGGCCTCACTTTATTTTTATTTATTTATTTTTGGTACCAGGAATTGAACTCAGGACCTTGCATTTGTCAGGCAGATGCTTGTGTCGTTAAGCTAGATCGCCAGCCTTTGTTGGTTTGTTTTGTTTTGTTTAAACAAAGTCTTGCTGCATAATTCAGGCTGGGCTTAAATTCACTATGTAGGCTGGGCTGGTCTCAAACTTGTGGCGATCCTTTTGCCTCAGCCTCCTAAGTGTTGGGTTGACAAGTGTGCCCACCACTCCCTGCTTGGGAGGCCTGATTTTTTTTTTTTCTTCGGTACCGGGGATTGAACTCACAGCCTCGCGCCTGCCACGGCAGGCACTTAAGCCACTGAGCCAAACTCCCAGCCCTGGTTTTTTGAGGCAGGGTTGCACTATGTAGCTCAGGCCAGCCTTGCACTCGCGGTGTAGCCCAAGCCGGCCTCGAACTCACAACGCTCCTCCTACCTCAGCCTCCCGAGTGCTGGGATTAAAGGCGTGCGCCACCACGCCCGGCTTGGGAGGCCTGATTTTAAAGTCCAGCGAGATCACTACACACTATTCAGCAGGCGGACCCCAGGCCCGACGTGCTCACAGAAGGGTTCCCTGGTGTAGGAAGGCCAGGACAGGGTGGGAGAGCACAGGTGTGGCCACAGGGGGGCCCCAAGCACGGGGAGGGGGAGGCAGTCCCTGACACAAGGAGGGTAGGGTCAGAGTGGGGACAGGGGCTGGCCTTGGAATCCCCAGCTCCAAGAAGCCTGAAGAGGGGGATCCCCAGCTCAGGAGGAAGGGGCTGGGGGCGCAGGCGCGATTGCGAGGCGGCCTGGCGCCTGCTGGACTTTTTTTTTTTTGGTACCTGGGATGAACTCACAACCTCACGCCTGCCAGGCAGGCGCTGAGGCCACTGAGCTAAATCCCCGGCCCTATTTTTTGAGACAGGGTCTCACTATGTAGCTCAGGCTGGCCTTGAACTCACTTTGTAGCCCAGGCTGGTCTGGAACTCACGATGATCCTCCTGCCTCAGCCTCCTGAGTGTTGGGATTAAAGGCGTAGCCCACCACGCCCGGCTGTCTGCTGGTCTTGGAGTCAGGTCCCCCACCCGCCTCATCCCCTACTTGGAAGCAGGGTCGGGGTGGGGGGTCGGGGTTCGCCATCCTGTTCTTGAAGAGTCCCCTGGTCCTCCCGCTATACGTACTGGCGGTGCAGTCGCCGGCACCAAAAAATTTAGGGGGGACGGGCTGACCGTGGAAGCCCCGCGCGATCGCGATCGGTGTTCGCACAGAAAGACCGCGAGTCCAGGACGCGACAAGGGGGCTCCTCCGCCGGGAGATGCAAGGGCACCATCGGGGGCGCTCGGGCAGGGGGACCCCTGGTCCCAGGGCGCGCACCGTGGGGAGAGAGGCGTCCCAACGAGGGACTCCACCCACCACCCAACCGCGCTGCTCCCGCACGTGCAACTGCGCCGGGTCCGCGCCCACAGGGGGGGTGGGGGTGGCCACGTGACCCAGGCCCCGCCCCGGGCCGCCCCGCGCATGCGCGCTGCAAGCGCCCATTGTTGGCGGCGGTGACGTCGCGGGGCGGGGCCGGGGCGGGGCCGGCGGCCCGGGAGGCAGGCGGGCGGCCGGGCGGCGGGAGGGCAGGAGCGTCCCGCGCCGCCGCCGCCCCCTCGGCCACCAGGAGTCGCCGCAGCCGCCGAGCAGCAGAGTAGCGGCCGCCCCCGGCCCGCCCGGCCCGAGCAGCCCCGCGCCGCCCCCGCCCGCCCCGCCCCGCCGCTGGATGCCGGCGGCCGGCGGCCGAGCTCGCAGAGGCGGAGGGCGGCGCGGGCCCGAGCGCTAGCGCCGGCCATGCCCGGCTCCCCCGGCCGCTCCGATGGCGGCGGCGGCGGTGGAGGCGCGGGCGGCGGGCCGGGGGCGGCAGCGGCGGCCACCGGCGGGGACCCCGCCACGCGCGCCCCGGGCCCGGGCGCCGAGGAGGCCGCGCCCCGGCCGTCGCCCGAGCCCGACGACGCGGCCGCCGCGCTGCGCCTGGCGCTGGATCAGCTGTCGGCGCTCGGGCTCGGGCGCGCGGGGGCCCCGATCCCCGACGGCGCGGACGGCGGGGAGCCCGAGCCCGCGCCCCCCGACGGGCCCGAGGTGCCGCCGCAGCGCGTGGATCCGGACGGGAGCCCCCCCGCGCCGCCGCCGCCGCCGCCGCCCGCGCCCGACGTGTTCGCCGGCTTCGCGCCGCACCCCGCCGCCCTGGGCGCCCCGGCGCTGCTGGCCGAGCCGCTGAGCGTGATCGGCAGCCGCAAGAAGAGCGTGAACATGACCGAGTGCGTGCCGGTGCCCAGCTCCGAGCACGTCGCCGAGATCGTGGGGCGCCAGGGTGAGTGGCCGCCGTCGGGGGAGGGTGGGGCGCGCGCACCAGGCCCCTCGCTGCCCGGGATTGGGGCGCCGGGGCCCGGTCCCAGGTCCTCCCGCGGCGGGACTCTGCACGCGGGTCCCCGGCCACGCCCCGCGTGGGCCCAGCTCGGGTGGCCGCCTTTGCGCCTTTGTCCGGTCGCGGGACAAAGTTGCGCGCAGCCCGCGCTCCGCCCCGCTCGCTCCGCCCGCCGCTGCCTTTGTCTGCGCCGAGGCTCCCGCTGTCCAGGCCCCCGTGGGGTCCGTGGGGACACCCCAGAGAGGGAGCTGGACCTGGGACACTGGCTGGGCGGCGGGCGCTCCACCCCCGCCACAGGCATGGGCGGGGCGAGCTCAGGCTCGGGGGTGGCTTCGGGAGGGCGTCCGCGGGGTGAGGATCGAAGTCTGGGTTCGGGGCACACAAAGAGGGTGCAAGCCAGCGCGCCGGCTCGTGGTCCCGATGGGGTGGGGGGCGCCCCGTGTTGTGCCCCAGCCAGGGATCTGGGGCTGGTGGAAGCGCTCCCTGCAGAAGCTGCTTTGGGGCGCACCCCTTGTCTCTCCATGACAACCGGCCCCGGGCTGACCCGGGGCGCGGGGGTCCCCGGCGGGCATTGTTGGAGTGGCCCCTGTGGCCCGCCCCATTGTTCTCTTTGTTAGAGAGCCAGGCTGAGATTCGCAGGGTGACATCAGGCTGGCCGACGCTCATTGGCCCTTGAGCTGCTGGGCGGGCGAGGGGGTGGTGGGCAATGCCCGGCCCCGCACACACCCACCGCCCCGGTCACCCCGCGCTTCTCCCCGCTGGCCCCAACTTTCTCCTGCCTTCACAGCCGCCCCTCCCTGCCCGGTTCTGCGCTGACCACCTGTGATCCGCGGGGTTCCAAAACTTGGGGTGGAGCCTGGGGCAGGGCAGGAGGTGGAGCTGCAGAGACTGGGGCTGGGGGAGGGGACCGGGCCCTGGACCCTCGGGAGCCGGAGCCACGGAAGGAAGGGCGTGGGGTACTTGAACCGCAAGGTCGCCTGTCACCCTGGAGGCAGGTGGGGGTGCAGGTCTCCTGTCATCCGTCCCTGGCTCCGGTGGGTGGGGCAGTTGGCCCGCCCGGCCCTCCGTCTGCCAGCCCCTCATTCGTCTAGTGCACGGGGCTCACTCGGAAGGCTGGCATCCTGCTGGGCTTGGGGACCAAACGCACCCAGAGGGGTCGCAGTTGGGGAGGGGACAGGTGGGCCTCTTGAAGACAGGCACCCCAAGACTCGGTGCACACGGCTCCCTCCACCGCTTCTTGCTGGCTTCCCGTGGGGTCCCCTCCTGTCCCCGCCCCCTGTAACTGCACCAGGATGAGTTACAGGACAGCAGGGTGGGGGGTGCCCGGGCCGAAGCTGGAGGATCAGAGGCGCAAACCAAAGCTTGGGGTCTTTTCCCCAGAGTCACCAGACCCAGGCTCTGGGTGGAAGAGGGGCGAGAGTGTGTTCTTCGGTTCCCTGTGGCCTCCGCTGAGCCTGAACCCCTGAATGTGTCTCTGCCACCACCTGGTTGGGTGACAAGCTGAAGTCTTACAGGCACCAGAGAGGGAGTGGCGCTGTGATCCCGAGCAAGTGGCAGCCACTCTGTGATGTGTGGCAGCGTCTCCCTCTGGGTTGTTTTGAGGACACTAAAACTCAGTTGCTGACTTTAGTCCCGGCTCTGTGGCACAGCGCGCTGTTAAGGGGGTGTTGGGTCTCAGGGAGGGATGGTGACATGAGTTCTTGACTCCCCCGTTCCAGAGCCAGCTGTGGGGGCTCCCGGATCCGCCTCCTCACCCAGGTCTAGTGCAGCCTGGTGCCCTGCCTGAGGCCTGCCGCCTCCCTCTCCCATCCCAAGAGCAGGGACACACACCCCTTCCCCGAGGCCAGGGGTTCACCCGGGCCAGCCCTTTCCCTCACACCCCGGGGTTCTGCACCCCAGAAGGGCCTGGGGTGCTTGCAGCCCCATGAGCTCTCTCCAGCCAGGGAGACCCCGGCGGTGCCTTGGTGGGGGGCCTTCGCCCCTGCACCCTCTTGCCGGGTCTTTGGATTTTTGGCACGGGGAAAGTGCTCAGTACTGGGCCTGGGCCTTTATTTTTTTGTTTTGGTTTGGATTTTTTGGGACAGGGTCTTGCTGTGTCACCCAGGTCGGCCTTGAACTCACCCATCCCCCAGTCCTCCCTCCCACCTCCTCCTGCCACTTGGAGCTGCAGTTCCCAGCGGGTCGGAGAAGGTCGCCTGGGAAGCCACTGTACACCCACCATGGGGCGTGACCTTGGGCTCCTTCCTTGGTTTATGTTTGATTTTTTAAATTTAATTTAATTTAATTTTTTTGAGTCAGGGTCTGGATGTGGATTTCAGGCCAGCCTTGAACTCACGATGGAGCCCAGCCAGGCTCCAAGCTCAGCCACCCTCCTGCCTCAGCCTCCTGAGTCCTGGGATCACAGGCGTGCAGCACTCACCCTTGCCTCCTGGGGCAGGGATGGGGTGGCCTCACTTCTGGAGCCCTGATTTTGTGGGCCAGGTGGCGTCCTGGTCACCTCTTAGGCTGGGGATCAGTGGACCTGGACCCCACCGCCCGAGCTGGGCTGTCCTGTACTCCTTGGCCGTGGCTCAGCCCCCTCCCCAGCTGTCCCCACCTCCCATTGTCACCTCATTGAGTTCAGGGGGTGGGAGGACCCCCAACCTTTCAGCTGGTGGCTTCTGCCTGGCTGCCGAGCAGGCTATGGGGGGTGTGGGGGAGGCTGGGGTGACTGATGAGAGCTCCTCTCAGCACTGGAACCTCAAAAACTGGAGAGGGAGGGCTAGGGACATGGTGGGAACAACCAGGACCCCCGAGAAGGCAGGAAGGCTGCCGCCCTCCTAAGACATGCGGGACCGCCATCCCCAGCCCTGCTCGGAGCCCTCAGTGAAGGGGTCGCTGGGGTTCTCGGGGTGTCTGCCTCTGTCTCCTGCTGTCCCTCTGTCTTCCTGGCCTACACCCTGTGACTTCCACTCCGTCAAAAGTACTGGTCAGTGAAGCCGGGCGTGGTGGTGCACACCTGTCATCCCAGCACTCGGGAGGCTGAGGCAGGAGCATCACTGTGACTTCCACGCCAGCCAGGGCTACATAAGTGAGTTCAAGGCCAGTCCACTATATAGGGAGACTGTCTCAAAAAAAGAAAAAAAAAAGTGCTGGTCAGTCATCCCAGCACTTTGGGAAGCTGAGGCAGGAGGATCACAATTTTGAGCCTCCTGAGTCTGGAGGGATTGCCCCAGTGCCCCCTCATGGATGCCCCTGGGCCTTTCGAGGGGACCGGGGCTCAGCCCAGGAATCTGCCATGGGGCTTCGACGCCCGGTCCCCTTGGCCGTGAGGTCCCTGGGTCACGGGGCTGTGTGGATTTCCCGGGGGGGCCCGAGGCCCTGGGCCGGTCCCGGCTCTGCAGCAGCAGGCACTGTTGTCAGCCGGGCCGCCCGCTGTCTGGCTCACGCGTCACGCAGGCGCTGTCCTCCCCTGTGGCGTTTGGGGTCCCCTCGGCCGTCTGGTGTGTGTCCTCTGGGCTCCCTTTCCTGCCACCGTAGCGAAGTGTCTTCCTCTGGATCGCTTGTGAAGGCCCAAGTGCTGCTGTGGCCTCTGGTTCCCAAAGATGGGGAGTCCATGACCAAGGTACCCCCAGATCTGGCATCTTTGAGTGCCTCTTCCTCTCTCTCTCTCTCTCTCTCTCTCCTCCCACCTTTTTTTTTTTTTTTTTTTTTTTTTAACTTGACAGAGTCTGGCTAAGTTGTCCAGGCTGGGCTCAAACTTGTGATCCTCCTGCCTCAGCCTCCCAGAGTGGTAGAATGACAGGCACATGCCACCACGCTGGCTACTTGGTGCCCTTTTTGTGTCCTACGCTGAGGGGCGAAGGCCTCTCTCATCAGGGCGTTTACAGCATTCAGGAGGGCGGCGTCCTCCCGTCCGACTTTCCCAAGACCCCACGTTGTTATAGTCTCATGCTGGGTATCGCTCTGCCATCTTGGAACCCAGGGAGGCGGGAGGCACATTCCTTCCCTCTGACCCTAGCGGTCACTTTCTGAAGTTGCAGCTGGGCGTGAATGGTGGGGGACCTACCCCAGGGTCCTCATGGCTTTGCTGTCCTTTGGGGCACAGAGGGGATACTTAGGCTCCGGGTTGGAGGAGAAACAGCTGGGGTCTCTGAGTTGGGCCCACCCACTGGCCTGCAGCCAGCTGGGCTGTCCCGGGCCGGGGGTCAGCGTGTCCCCCGCCTTCCCCCCACAGGCTGCAAGATCAAGGCCCTGCGCGCCAAAACCAACACCTACATCAAGACGCCGGTGCGCGGGGAGGAGCCGGTGTTCATCGTGACGGGCCGCAAGGAGGATGTGGAGATGGCTAAGCGCGAGATCCTGTCTGCGGCCGACCACTTCTCCCTCATCCGGGCCTCCCGAGGCAAGGCCGGGGGGCTGCCGGGCGCCGCCCCGGGCCCCCCCAACCTGCCGGGCCAGACCACCATCCAGGTGCGCGTGCCCTACCGCGTGGTGGGGCTGGTGGTGGGGCCCAAGGGCGCCACCATCAAGCGCATCCAGCAGCGGACGCACACGTACATCGTGACGCCCGGGCGTGACAAGGAGCCCGTGTTCGCGGTGACCGGGATGCCCGAGAACGTGGACCGCGCGCGCGAGGAGATCGAGGCGCACATCACGCTGCGCACCGGCGCCTTCGCCGACTCGGGCCCCGACAGCGACTTCCACGCCAACGGCACCGACGTCTGCCTGGACCTGCTGGGCGCCGCCACCGGACTCTGGGCCAAGGCCCCCCACCCGGGCCGGCGGCCCCCCACGGCCTCGGCCAGCGCCGGCCTCCGCGGGGACAGCGCCCTGGGCGCCCCCGACACCTTCTACGCGAGCGGCCGAGCCGGGCCCCCGGGGCCGGAGCCGGGCCCCGCCAGCCCCTACGGCAGCGCGGGCAACGGGGGCTTCGCGTTCGGCGGGGACAGCGCAGGAACCCCCGCGCCCGAAGACTGCGACTTCGGCTTCGACTTCCTGGCCCTGGACCTCTCGGTGCCCGCCGCGGCCACCATCTGGGCGCCTTTCGAGCGCGCCGCGCCCCCCGTGCCCACCTTCAGCGGCTGCGCGGCCGTCAACGGGACCCCGGGGCCACCCCCGGGCGGGGCGCGGCGGGGCAGCGGGACGGCCACCCCGCGCCACTCGCCCACGCTGCCCGAGCCCGGCCCCGGGCCCCCCGGCCCCGGCGGCCTGGGCCTGGAGCTCCCGATGGCCCGCAGGGCCGCCCCGGAGCCGGTGGGCGCGCTCCCCTGGCGGCCCCCGCACAGCGCCCTGCCGCCCTTCGCCAGCAGCCCCGGCTTCTCCGCGCCCCCCGCGCTGGACGCCAGCGCCCCCGACGGCCACCGCAAGGCCCCGGCCTCCGCCACCGCCGCCACCGCCACGGCCTCGGGGCCCACGGCCCCCTGCGCCCCCGCCGCCCCGGCCCCGGCCCCGGCGCGCGAGTGCGTGGTGTGCGCTGACGGGGAGGCCATGGCCGCGCTGGTCCCCTGCGGCCACAACCTCTTCTGCATGGACTGCGCCGTGCGCATCTGCGGCCGCAGCCAGCCCGAGTGCCCCGCCTGCCGCACGCCGGCCACCCAGGCCATTCATATCTTTTCCTAGGGCGCGCGGGGCGGGGTCCTGGGGCCGCGTGGGAGGTGGCGGCAGGGCGGGGTCGCGGGAAGGTGGGGTGCGAGGAGGGCGCCCCGGGGCCACCCAGTGTCCGGAAATGGCTTTAACTCCTGGGCCAGGCGTGGGGACAGCCAGCCAGCGGCCGGGCGGTGACTCCGCAGTTCCCGACCCCTGAAATGACAGTGTGGCCTGAACAGGTTCAAATAAACCGAGAGAAGAGGTCTCCTTGCACTGTTTACTCGAGACACTCCCTTCCC
>RJWM01050681.1:0-10654 GCA_004363535.1 Dasyprocta punctata
TATTATTCATTTTATTGGTCACTTATAAAGTGAAGCAATAAAAACTTAACTATTTTTTACTGCAGGAACAGTTATAAAAGCAATGATAGTATCTAACTTCCGTAACAAATGTATTAGAGTGTCATATTTTTAGCTATTCTAGGGCCATTGTCGGTTCCTGAATTAGGACCCTTGTATGTCACAAGAGTCCTCTCACCCAGCAGTAGTTGAGACATCCTATCTGGAATAGGCCAATAAATCAGAAAGCTCCAATGTCTTCAACGGAAAAATTTCAAATTGTGTTACAAAATGAGTGAAAACACGAGGTTTTATTTTCTTTCACATGAAAACCTGGCTCCCTGAGCTCAAAAAGAAGGGTCTGTGTCTATAATCATAAAAACTTCACCAGGGTAATAACTTTAATCTAATTTCCAAGCTCAAATTCCCTGAAGATGACACAGCATTAATATATTTCCAAAAGTGGTGGGACTTTCTTTTAGTGATTCATTCATCTAGTTACAGAAGGGTCTGTCCCTCAAGGTACGTACCCTGATCCTTAGCTTTTTTTGGGAGTCTTGTCATTTACAGAGATCTCTAGTTACAGAAGCTTCTGGCTTCATTTTGTGATTTGTTATCATGTAAACCATTCACCCATGCAGGAAGCCCTTTTGCCACTAAAGTTCCTTGAAGCAATCTGTCTTTTGTGACCATCTGACCTACAAAGTTTCAATAAATCTTCAAAATGTTTGCCCACGAGATTATTGACTTTAGTTATCTTTAAAACTTGTATTTTTGAGTTAAATACAAATTATTTCTTACAAGTATAATCATGTTGTTCTTGACTTTAATCTCTATTCTCATTATTATGACATATGAAATACAAATTTGAACTTAGTTATTGTCAAATGGGGCTATTTTACTTCCTGGCTCCAAGAACAGGAGAATAATGTCAAAATGAGTTTTTATAAAAGAAATATTTCATTGTATGCATTCTGGTGATTAATCCACAATTTTGAAGATACAAGATAACTGTATGTATTAAAGATTTTATGTATTAAATAATTTTGCTATGTTTGGAGAAATGGAGCAACACAAATAGCAGTTCAATGATATCAGTCTCTCAAAAATAAAGTGACTTTAGCTGGGCATGCTGGCACATGCCTTTAATTTTAGCACTCAGGAGGTTGAGGCAGGAGGATCCTTGTGAGTTTGAGACCAGCCTGGGCTAAAAAGTGATTTCAAGGCCAGCCTGAACTCCATAGTGAGACCCTGTCTCAAAAAATAGGGCTGGAGATCGAGCTCAGTGGTATAAGTACCTGCCTGGCAAGCATGAAGCTGTGAGTTTGATTCCCAGTACCAAAAAGAAAAAAAAAAATAAAACAAAACAAAAAACAAGTGATTTCTTATTTTAACTAATGAGTGGGAAAGAAAAATTAAATGCTCAAAATTACAAATACTTGTGGTGTAATTGGAAAAATATTATCTTAAATTAGGAATAATCTGTAAATTTCCTTTAAAGTAAATTAAATCTTATTTTTGTCATTTTATTTTTTTATTTTAAAGATAGTAAAATCCAACAAAACATAACAGAACTAAGTCAATCAAAACAAAGCAGTAGAACTAGTACAGAACTTCAAAGAAAGATACTATGAAAACAATAGCTACTATAGTATATCTTGTTATTTTCAGAATAGTTGACCATTCCATCAGGAATAGTAAAATCAAACCAGAAACACAACACAATAAAGCCAATAAAAATAGGATATGAAATGATGCAAAAAAAAAAAAAAAAGAAAAAGAAAGAAAGAAACAAAAATTAATTAGAGTAAAGCAAAACAATGAGAACAATACTGGGCATCGAAGACAAGACAGAGGAAAATCCTGCATATTTGCTACACTGCATACTGTCATCTTCCCAAGAGATGCTCAGACTGCCAGCCCCAGGCCTGCAAAATCAACCAAACATTACAAGCATTTAGTTGCTATTAAATTAGCCAGTCCTCCAAACCAGTGCATGCTAGTATCCCTGGAGTCTGTGCTGGTGCGCAGTCACCAGGAAGGCAGGCTAGTTTTCTTCTGGTTGGAGCCTCTCTGACCCAAGGCAGTGGGCTCTTGAGAGGTGCTTGTCATTTTAAAATTAATAGGAAAATAGCATTTCATTTTTATTTAAATAATTTTCTCTCTATTAATAGTAACAAGGAAAATATTGAAGATTGTGGTCAGGTTAAAAGTGCTTTTTAAATGTGTGCATGGTGGCACACCTGCCAGAGACCTATAATCCTAGGTCTCTGGCAGGTAGGATCACAAGTTTCAATACAGCCCATGCCACTTATCAACTTAGGAAGACCCTGTCTGAAAATAAAATAATGAAATGAATAAAAGGAAATAAAAATAATTTTAAAAGAACTATAGAGCTTTAAAAAGAGCCACAGTGCATAAGTCCTGTGTTGGAACCCAGGTAGTGGGAAAGAATACATTGTAAAGGTAGAGTCCTTTGTGGAGGTACCTGAATGAATCTCTTATTTTTACTAATTTTGAAGCATTGTCATCTTCATCTTATAATTTCAGACATTCTGTAGTGTCTACATGTGACATGAAATGCACCATATATTTGTGTCTCTTTCTCTCTCTCTGATTTATTAAATTCTTATAAGCTTGCTTTATGCCTGTCATATAATAAAAATAATAGTATTTAAAAACTCAACAAATTGAGATTTTCTAGAAAAGTTTATTTAATTAGATTTAATTTTAAATTATTCATTAATTTAGTTATTGTAACATTTTAAAATTTGGAACACATTTGTCTGTCTCCTTTCAATGGCAAGTTTATTAAGTCTAAATAAAAATTAAGTACTGTCATGAAAACTTAAGAGTTTGTGTTGAGATATCTTGTAAGTGCGAAACACATTCTAGATTCCAAAGACATAATATGGAAAAATACTGTAAAGTAGTTCATCGATAATTTATTTTATATTGTGGAACGTGAAAATTACAATATTTTGGAAAGACTGAAATGAATAAAAATATTTTTAAAATCAATTTCACAGATTTTTTCATTTTATTGATGTGCTGACTAGAAAGTTTGAGCTTAATGATATTGTTTGTATTAGACTTCTATTTGACTACAATGATAGAAAAATAAAACAAAGGGTAATATAATGTAAAATAAATTTAAAAGGAACTGCAACATTGGTGTGAAATATAAGTCACAATTAACAAATCAATATATGCTTATTTTGCCTTTAAAAGGGTAATAGTTATATAAGTATTAAGGAAAAGGAAGAAATCATAAATAGTGTATTGGTAACTTCGAGTGTGTTAAATTCATGGCCTATGGGTTGACATTTCATTTAAATTCTTGTAAGAATTCTTTTAAGAACTCATTTTAAGCAAAATTTAAAAGGAACAATTCACAGTGTTGCTGTGGCAGCCTCTCCTGTCTTCCTCAAAAGGGAAGTGTGTTCTTAATTCTCTTTCATGGGTAACATTGGATTGTTCTTCAGGATCTCTTCTTTGCCACAAAAGGAGTGGCTCATATTCTTGAAACTGTACCAAACCTGATCTCTCTTTCTTTGGTGACACACATTACTTTTCTTCATTTTCGTTTTGTAAAAATTTGCACTTATTGGAAATTATTTAAGCACACTTGGAACAACTTGGGTATTTGAATCTTTTGCAACTATGAATTTGTGAAATATATGTGGCTGTAAATGTGAATGAAAGTAAGTGGTTGTTGTTTTTCACATACCCACGATAGGATGGATCACTCAATTTGGTACATTTTAATGTGTAAAAGTAGTATTCATGAGCTTGTCATGATGGTATATACCTGCAATCGCAACATCAGGGAGCCTCAGACAGGAGAGTCATAAGTTCAAGGCCAGCGTTGCCTGTATAGTGAATTAAAATCTTGCCTAACTACATAGTGAAACACTATCTCAAAGGACACATGTACGTGCACACACCAATGCACATGCAGGTGCACAAAGTTAGTATCCTCATTTTGATTTTTGGTACAAGCTAACCTTTTTAGCTTACTTTTTCTGGGGAAACTTTTGAGCAATGATGCCAATAGTGTATTAACCCCATCTTCTTTGTGATGTAGTGCAGTGGGAAATATGTCTTATCACCTATGTTTTTTCTTGTCAGATATGTTCTTCCTGTATATAAAAATGAAAAGGAACAGTTAGATATATCTAACAAATGGGATACTCTTTAGATTGATTACTTTGGACCCTATAAGGAGTCAAAAGGACCAACAATGGTATATAATTTCCAGATCGAGAGAGGTAAAAGAGCTATGAGACACTGTACTGCAAAAAGATATTTTGAAGACAGGAAGGCAGTTTTTGAATGGACTACATATTGGATGACATTACCATTGTTGATTTTCTTAGGTGCGGAGTAGTGTCATTTCATAGGAATAATATTTTTCTTCTAAGAAGACTCAGGCTTAATACTTCATGCTAAACCCACTTTGGGAAATTCTGTCAAAAGGTGAATGTGTGGGTGTGTATGTATTTTCTTATACATGTGCTCATATGTAGATAGATGGGTAGCAGGTATTACAAATTGTTAACTATTCAGGAATCATACAGCTATTTCTGTGGTGCTCTTTCAGAATTTCAGTGGATAGGACATTTTTTAAAGTAGAAAATAGGTATTTTTAATGTGTATATTGCCTTGGAGTAAGAAATGTGATTAATGTAAAACTCCAAAGTGTGACAGATATTTTCACCATAAATGAAAAATGGTTAATAAAGCAGAGTGTATCAAAATTTTAAGATCAAGAAGAAAATATAATAGTTTTAATAGAAAAATAGCCAACAACGTAAATAGGTTATCAATAGAGGACTAAAAAGAAATGCCTGATAGATTTATTTAAATATTTAACATTGATAATCAGATACAAGAATTTAAATGAAATGTCAAAGTATAAATTTTGCCTCTCCCTTAATATTAAAATATGATTAGCACAACAGTTTGGTAAACATTCTCTTTTAAGAACAATATTTTTAAATTTCTATTAATTTTCCTAAAAGTATCTGAAATAGCATCAAAGATGTTAGCAACAGAGATATTTTTTGAATAAATTGTCTGTACAGGCAGAATATTATGGGTTATAAATTCTGTTTTGTCATATTTAGAATTGAAAAGTTTTTAAAAGTCTGTGTCTTGGTGGTATTGCAGGTATTCATGATTCAGTGAAATAATGACTATGCAATTTATAGGATTAAGTAAGATGATAAATACATAGCAGGTACTTAGTACAGTACTGAAAGAGAAATGAATTAGTAGATTATATAAATAAGATATACTTTATTCATAAAAACAGTGGATTTTGTAAAATTATTTGTTTAAAGCTTTCTAAACAGTATTTAAAAGAAAAAGTTTACAAAAACATTTTTGGTATGGTATTGATTTTGTAAAAAAATCACACAAATACTTAATTTTATAAATATTATAAATTTGCTAAAATTATTTGTATTTGAAATTTGCTTATATGCTTATAATTTATATATTTATATTTATTATGCTTGGCTTAAATGTACTATACATTTATGGAAAGCATAAACAAAAGTCACATAGCAAAACATTAGTAAAGTTCTTTAAAGGGTAGGACAATTTTGGATGACAGATTTTTTCTTTTTTCTTAAATATTCACTATTATTATTATTATTATTATTATTATTATTGGCACTGGGAATCGAATTCATGACTTCCCACTTGCCAGGCAGGTGATGTGCTGCTGAGCTATATCCCCAGACCTTTCACAATTTTTTACATTGATAAAAGAAAACAAAACAAACAAACAAAAAAACAAAAGCCATTTATGTTTTCAAAGTACTACATTCTTCTCTGAAATTGGAATGTGATTTCTGTTTCCCAATCCAGATTGTAATGAGAAAGCTAAGTTCAAGGCACAGATGTAGCATGAGTTCAGGACCATTTGAGGGCGCTTCCCTGTTACTAAGAATCATTGTTCAGAGCAACAACAGTGAAGACAATGTCATACTCTGAGAACTAGAAATAGAGTGGTTTGAGGAATCAGATGGACTTGGATAAAAACTTCTTCTGATGTTCACCATAATATGATTTAAATAAATTTTTTTTAACCTTCATTTCCATTTTCATAGTCACTTTAAATGAGTAATAGTATTCTGTAAATCGGGGTATTGCATTCCTTTGATATAATAATTAAAGGGAGGTGTGGTGGGAAACATAAAGTGAAACCACCATCTGTTTACTGCTCACTAAGTCAATTTTAAACTATAACATTTACTTAAATAAGCTCATTTCATCTTCACAGAAAATGCTGAGATGCTCTGGGGATAATTTCTTGAAAATTCCATCTGACTTCCAGAGCTGTGTTAATGTACAGGACCTGAAGCCAGATTCTGGAGGTATACTATTTCCTTTGGCTCTACTACCTCTATTTGAAGTGAATCTCTCTCTCTCTCTCTCCCTCTCTCTCTCTCTCTCTCTCTCTCTCTCTCTCTCTCTCTCTTTTATTTTAATTTTTTTGCAGTTGTGACATCCTGAAAGTGAAACTTTTTCCCTTAAGACCTTAAATTCCATTAAGATTGTCCTAACATGAATTTTTTGCAGAATTGAGAAATTCAGAAGTCAAGTTAGGCTCTGTTCTCTAGAAGGTTTAAATGAAGTAGGGACTTCAACTAGCCAGAGGGATGGAGATCAGAGGATGCAGAAAAACGTTTTTGCATTTGCTTTGTGTCTGTAGCTTTATCATCTTAATAGTGAGCTGGTTTGTTCTTTAAATTGAGAGGTCTGAGTTCAGCACGCAGTGAAGATAAAGAGACCCAATAGCATTTTCAAACCTCATATAAAAAGATCAAACCGGCATTAAAATTAAGGAACAATGTGAGAGATCAGTAATGCATTGCTATTGCTCTGAGGCTGGGTAGAAATTATTGTATTTCTGCAACGTGTGCTCCTGGGACACTTGCTGATCAGACCACTGAATCATACACATTTATCACTCTTAATATACGTATTTGTCAGCCACTTCTGAGCACAGAGGGGACTATATTCAGCTCAAAACAATGCAACTATAAATCCTACCCTGTTAGTTTCCTTTTCAAAAAAGAGATGTTGCTGCAATTAATTATTTGATCAAAAAGTATGTTTATCATTCAAAATAGAAGCAGTTTTTTGTGTGTTGTTTAATCTCCAAATTAAAACAGTGTTTCTTCCTTTAAATTTCCCATGCTGGCAATTTTTAGTATGTGGCCTTGTATTCCATAGTATGGCATGACAATAACTTAGAATGTCATGAGTGTTTTTTGAATTCTTCCCAGTTTACTGCATTATTAAATATTACATAAATTATTCAATGTCTTTTATGTGGAATAAATATTTTTTCTTGCATACAAGATCAAAACACCTGCCTTTATATAAAAATACTAGACAAAGATGATATATCTTTTTTATTTTTTTTTCAAAAATGACTTTCCTGTAGATACTGCACTGATTAACACACAAGGGAAAATGTGATGTCAAAAAACAGGAAAGCAATTTGATTTGTTTATACAATAAATAGCCATATTTGTTAATATTTACTGTTTATATTTATATAGGCTTTATATTTTTACTGCCTCTGTACTCTGAGATAAAGATTGGAGCTTGTACTTTCTTTCTGGTTATCTAGCCCCAGCAGAAGGTTGTCTGGGAATTGGACGGGTAAGCATTTTAAAACTCAGATATTTAATTAGCTCTCCTGGCCTGGTAAAAAAGGCAGCTTGTAGCTTAGAGACTTGAGTGCTCCCGTCTGGGCCGGCGCTCCACTGGGTGTGAGAGTGACTGCTTTAGACTCCAAGGGGCATGAGGGGATGAGAAGGCGCCAGTGTTATACAACCTCCTGCTTGAGGCTTTATTATTTTCAAAGTCGTTGAATCCTCAGATTGCATATACTGAACAGGACAATGTGTGTGTGAGTTATACTAAGCAAAACGACTCTTTGTTTAGGAAGATATGCTTGTTCATTCCATTATAGATCGATCCCAAATTTGCTTCCAGGTAACTGTCAACTATTCTTCCTCATACTTTTTCCTGAGGCAACATAAACCAGTTCTTTACCTGGAATTGCCTGGGATGATTATGTGTGTACACATTCACATTAAAATATAGAATATAAAGTCATTTCTGGAAGGTCAAGGTTTAGCCTTACTTGGGACCTAAAAGTACCTGTTTTGTGAAATAGAATTAAGAAGTATTTTATGTACCTGAACCAACTCCCCACAAGGAAAGTAATCATTATGTTCTGCAAGCATGCACTACTAGAAACTGAAAAAATAAGTAAAAAATAATATTTAATCAGTATGATTATGTATAAGAAAATGAGAAATTGACATGGTAGTACATTTTGTAATTAAATCTCTTGGACAAACTGAATAATAAAGTTAATCTTTGGGGTGTTTGATCCCTTCTAAAATGAAAACTCATTGGTAATTTCATTGAAATGTGTAAGAGCGTATATTATTAGGATAGTGAGAGGTGATTTGATAAAAGCCAGTGGAATATTCCTAAGAATATAATTTTTTTAAACAGAAAAGACCATGGTGCAGTTAACATATTGCATGCCTGTTGGCATCTTATTCTAAAGCACTCTCCACACAAGAGTAATTTTAATAATTAGGACTGTCATTATGCTACCGCTGACAACTTCTAAATGTCTACGGGGAACTGAAGGTCAGTGTGTGTGTGTGTGTGTGTGTGTGTGTGTGTGTGTGTGCACGCATGTGCTTTTCTCCTGCACTCTTCAGCATTTAGTCTGACACAAAATCAGATTTTGCTAGTTACAATTAGCCTTCATAAATGAGTGCAAATGAAGAAAAAGGGAAATAAAATTCTAAGATTAATGTTATTTGAAATTAGGCATTTTGTATGTTATTATTGCTATTCTTGCTTTAAAATATTTTCTCTTTAATATGGAGAAAAGTTAAAGGCAAATACAATGTTTATAAATCCAAGCAGAAAAATAAACAACAAAATACTTTTTTTGTGTCAAGTCATTTTTTAAAATTGTGTTTAAAATTCCTTTTAGAGAAGTTGAAAGGCTATTCTGACATCCAGAAGGCGCCACAGGAGTTGTATATTGAAAAGATGAAGTAAAAAGAGATAGATTCTCACTCGCACATGCACTGCATTGGAATTACCTGGGAAGATATTTAAAAAATACTAGTCATGCTTTCCAGAGAAATTTTGATTTTATTTATGTCAGTTAAGACTTGGATATTGGTCATTTGAGTATCTCCTTCATGTGACTACAATGTGTATCAGGGAAGTAGAACAATTTTTTTATTCTAAAACAGCATAAATACAAAATTTATACTTGGTGGTTTTAGGCCTTGAATTAGCCATGTTCACAAAGATATTATTTCTAACTAATGGTGGTGCTCTACTCAGTTTCAGAAAATATGGATTCTACATAATAAGCATTTAGCTAAATACACCCGTTTAGCTCATCTTTCTATCACTTACCAGAGACTGACTGGCTAATGTGTTATAATATTTTATTTTTCCCCCATGCAAATTGAGAATTTCTAATTGTCATTTATTTCCAAGTGTCCCAAATATGGCATCATGTTTTTTTTTTCAATTCAGAAGTTAAAGCAACTATGCATAGCTATGCATAATGAGTTATAATTGTCACATGAAATAAGATTTACATGCCACCTCTGCACAAAACTTAAGGTACACGCACATGATGATAAAAATATACAATGAATGTTGAAATTAAAAAATGTAATACAGTAAAAGACATATTGTCATTAACTCCCCAACCCTTCACTTTGAACACAAGTACCTCATTCTTGCCACTTTCTGAAACAGTTCTAGAGGTCCTCTTTCATGTCTTTATGAGGTGCGATAAGAAATTAGGTAAACGCTGCTGTCAAGTGCCATACCAAGGAAATTTAAGCTTATGCAAACATTATTTTGTGTTTCATTTATCTTATGCATGGGATCTGACCCTCTGAGACTTCTAGCTCTTCCTCAAAATAAAAATAACCATGAAACCTAAAAGTTTTTACTCGAGTGAAGACACTGAGACAGTCACAAGAGTGTAACCCATGAAAAAGAACTTCCAGAATGCCTTCAGGAAGAGAAAAGAATGATGAGATAAGTGTTTTTTGAGGGGGATTAGTGGCAATATACTTTTACTGCAATAAATTATTAATTAAAAATTCACCATATATTTCAGTCACATTTGTATAATAGGCTATATTTTCAAAATTATGAAGCATATGAAAATTAACATTCATGTAATATAGCACAAAAATGTGCAATCAGGAATGTATTCCTTCTTTTTTTATAATTTTATTTGAGTGAAGAAAAACAAAACAAACAAAAACAACAACAACAACAAAAAAAGACGACATATATAGTAAAAACAACAAGCAAAAGAGACAACCCAATGACTAGAGTAAATACACAACATTGCAGGTTTACACAACTGGTAGATAGAAGCTTGACAATGGTTGCAATATTGAGCATCGTTATCTTTAAAATGGTTTCTTACATTATCAGATATAGACATGCTAGATTGATCTAATCATATGAGTATTAATTGTTCTTTCTCAATAACGAATACATTCAGCAGTGTTCTTTTTAGTTATCTTACATATACATATATACAGGTTTATATCTTTTCCTC
>RJWM01050682.1:0-10682 GCA_004363535.1 Dasyprocta punctata
TATACTGGAAGACTCCATTAATCTTTATTCTTGGTATCATGCAAGAAAAGTCAATATGCTTCTTTAGAAAATCAATTGATTCCACAGGAGCTCCGGTTACATGGTGGCTGCTCATCAAAGAAGAGGTAAAATCAAATGAAAAATATAAATGCTGTATGGTGATTGTCAAGAAAACCAAACAAAAACAACGATGGAAATTGCTAAAATATGCATAGTTCAAGAAATCCTGACTATTTCATTCTTATTCTCAGTACTTCTGTTCATCCTGTCTAGATTTGAGTAGTCATGACCCAAGGAAATAGCACTAAGTTGACTGAATTCTACCTGCTGGGATTTGGTGGTCAACAGAATTTCCAATCTGTCCTCTTCATTGTATTTCTTGTGATCTACGTGACATCCATGGTGGGTAACACTGGGATGATCCTGCTCATCAACACAGATTCCAGACTTCACACACCCATGTACTTCTTCTTAAAACATCTGGCTTTTGTTGACATCTGCTACACATCTGCTATCACTCCTAAGATGCTCCAGAGCTTCATGGTGGACAACAAATCCATATCGTTCACAGGATGTGTAATCCAGTTATTGGTGTATGCGATATTTGTGACCAGTGACTGCTACCTCTTGGCGGCGATGGCAGTGGACCGCTATGCAGCCATCTGCAAGCCACTTCGTTATCCCACAATCATGTCCCGAGCAGTCTGCACCCGACTGGTAGCTGGCTCATACGTCATAGGTTCCATAAACTCCTCTATACACACAAGTTTTACATTTTCCCTGTCTTTCTGTAAATCTAACATTATTAACCACTTTTTCTGTGATGTTCCCCCAATTCTCGCTCTTTCTTGTGCTAGCATTGACATCAACATTATGGTACTTATTATCTGTGTGGGGTTCAACTTGACATTCACTGTGTCAGTCGTGATCTTCTCCTACATCTACATCCTGGCTGCCATCCTAAGAATGTCTTCTGCTGCGGGGAGGAAGACCTTCTCCACCTGTGCCTCCCACCTCACAGCTGTCACCATCTTCTATGGAACCCTCTTTTACATGTACTTACAGCCTCCTTCTGAGCACTCCCAGGAGAACATGAAAGTGGCCTCCGTGTTCTATGGCACTGTCATTCCCATGTTGAACCCTCTGATCTACAGCTTGAGAAACAAGGAGGTCAAAGAAGCCATGAAAATGAAAGGGAAAAAATTCTTCATATTGCATGCAAACCATTAAATTTCAGCACATCAAAGCACACAGCACTGATGTTTCACAGAAATTAAATTATCCTAAAATTTCAGGCCAGTACACAAATCTTAGATGGTGTGAAATATTCTAAGAACTCTCCTAAGATTCATGTTCCCTGGTACACAGATCGAAGATTGCTCTTCCACACTTTATGTAGAAGTGTTTGTGAAGATTAACAAAAATACAAAATCTATGCTTAAAATTTAAATTATTGCTCCAAATATTTTGCAGACATATTTTAGTTGGTAAGAAAATCCAAGTTTGAATAAAACCATCCTTAAAATTTCATTTTCTTATTTTCTTCTCCTTTAAATAAGTTCCTGACATTGTCTACAATTTGGCATTTCTGTTAATTTTGTTTTCAATTATGACAGAAATACAAGTATAAAATAAATGAATTGCTTTGACTGACGCTAACTCCTTTACCATGTATTCTCATATGTGTTACATTCCCTACTACTCTATAACCCTCATTTCTTTCATTAGTTACTCTATTGTCAGTCTATCTTTTCTTCTCCAGAAAAAAATAAAATAAAATCCACGAGTAGTTTGTATTACACTTCCAATGGCAATAAACTAGAAACAGATTGGTAAGCATTCATTCACACAGAGAAGGGACAGTGATCATTGCAGTTGAAACAAATGAAGTTATACTACAAAAGTGCAATAGGTATTTATGCAGAAGTCAAGAATCCTCATTAACAAGAAACAGTTACTCCTCCCTCCATTTAGAGGACCCCAGCGACACAGCAGGCCCTGGCTGGGGTACCCACAATGGACAGGTTCGACTAGTGGCCTTCGAAAGTGTGAAGCAGCAGTAACAATATGAACCAATGGTTGGTTCACAGCAAAAATCCTAGGTTAATCAGCCCGGGAGGAATTCAGGACTCACCAACTCACCACACAGGAGGAACTCAGGTGACTGGAACCTCCCCTATACCACAGGACCCTGACTGGGGCAACACCATGCACACAGTAAGACCCTGACTAAGGCACACATGATGCACAGGTCAGACTAGTGAAACTTAAAAGACCGAAATAAGAACCAGCGGGCGGTAAGTTAGGTGAACCAGCCTTGTGCCTCAGGACAAAGACACACAGAAGAGGACCAGGTGGGTGGGGCAGCTCTCTTTTCTTGTTATTTGTCATGTTTTTGTGTTTGTTTTTGTTTTGTTATGTTTTTTTTCTCTTTTCTAAATTAATTCATTTTATTTTATCTTGAATTATTTTTGTTTTTAACTTAGTGTCTTTTACTTTTTCTTTTCTTTTTTCTCAATTTTTTGCTTTTTCTTTATTGTTCTGCTCTCCTTCTTTGCTTTCTTTCTCCTTTCCTTATTTATTCTTAATTGTCATTTCTTTCTTTTCCTGTCTTTTTTCTCTGTTTTCTAAATGGCTGGAGAGAATTTAAGTCACAAAATAATAATCCTACTTCCAAATACAAATACTAAGTTCAGATAATCACTTGAACACCCCTTCAGTCTTCCTTGTCTACCTGATTCTCTAATTTCCCAAACCTTGCATGATCATCCCTCATCCTCCAGCCTTGCTTTCACCTCCTTTCTAGTCATCTTTGTGTTATGCAGTATCCTCCATAAATTTCCCCACCACAAGATAAAACCACTCTGCCAAAGGGAAATGCTTTACATACAAACTTCTAATTTATGATTGTTTCTGTTATGTAACTATAGACTTCACTCCTATGGACAAAATTACAAAATCAGTAGTTACTAAAGTTTGTCAGTTTCTAAATTGTGCTGGATACTATTGTTATTGCTAATTGTGCTGTTTTAGCTAGGATAGCATATCTGTTTTAATCAGTTTTACTCACTTCTGTAACCATACTGGGAAACTCTGGATTAATAACCTCACCACAGCCCAATACCAAAGGACTGGGGATGGAGCCAGATAGATACCAACATCTCAATGCAAATCAATCAGCACAGTAGGATCTTGGGAAAGACACAAACTTGAGAACCTCCTACACACAGAATATATCCCTGAAGAAGAAACTTCCTACAGAGGACTTCATTCTAGTTATATCATTACCTACTACAAACACTCACAAAGATTGTCACAGAAAACATAATAAAATAATGTTTTCTGAAATGGACACTGACAAAATGAAAAAAAATGCAATATCAGACCTCCAGTCCAACCAGAACAAGTATAGGAGATACAAACATAGAAGAAATTGGAAGACAAATACCTGTAATTTCTGAAAAGATAACAAGTGAAATAAAGAAACATACCTGCAAGGCTATAAAAGAAATCAGATCAGGAATAATCTCTCAGGTAAAAATGGAACAACAGACATAATGAAAAACTTGCTCAGCTTATCTAGAGAAGAGATAGATTAAAACAAATTAGAGGACCACAGGAAAATGATGGGAACCTTGAATGAAGAATATAGGAAAGAAATGGAATGCATGAAACAAATTCAATGAGATAGCCAGGAAATTTAAAACTCCATTGAAAACTAGCAAAACCACTTGAATGAAACAAAAGATGGACTTTCAGACCTTGAAGACAGGATCACAGATAGCAATCACGAAAGGAAATAACTCTTAAAAAAAAAAGGACTGTGAAATAAAAATCAACAGCTCCAAGACAATGCAAAGAAAAACAATATAAGAATAAGAGGTGTCAATGAAAAATCAGGAGTCAAGACAAATCACCTAAAATACTTATTTGCATAATTAATAGCCAGAAATTTCCCAAGCATGGGAATAGAATCTGACATACAAATAAGAGAGGCATATATAGTTCCAAACAGCCAAAATAAAAGAAATCCAGACAAAGACACACAATAATTGAGATCCCAGAAATTCAGCACAAGAAGAGAATATTAAAAGCTGTTAGAGAAATGAGACAGAAATCCCATCACAATCATGGCAGACTTCCCCACAACATGAAAAATCAAATACATACATAATAACACAATTGTAAGAGGGGACATAAATACCCCACTGTCACCAAGAGATAGATCAACTACACAAAAAGTCAGCAAAGAAATAACAGAATCTCACATGTGAGCAAACAGACTTAGTAGACCTCTACAGAGTATTCCACCATAAACATAAATACACACATTTGTCTCAGTTGTACATAGGACATTCTCTAAAATAGACCATATACCAGCCCATAGAACATGCTTAAGTAAATGCAAAGGAACTGAAATTATCCCATGCATATTATCTGAACTTAGAGCAATGAAATTAGAAATAAAGGGCAAAAGAAACCACAAAAACTCTGTAAAAACATACAAATAAAATCACACCCTCCAGATCAACAATAGGTCGCAGATGAAATTAAACAGCATCTACAATCAAATGAAAATGCAAATACAACATACCAGAATCTGTGGGATGCAATGAAAGCAATCCTAAGAGGGAAATACATAGCAGTGAATTCTCATATCAGAAAAACAGAACAAGAGGTGCATCTCAAACTTCTAGAAAAAGAAGAGCAAGTCAAGTTCCAAGCCCAGAGAAGGGAGAAAATTGTAAAGAGCAGAGCAGAAATCAATGCAATTGAGACTAAGAAAACAATACAATAAATTAACAAACTGAAGAGTTGGTTCTTTGAAAGAATGAACAAAATTGACAAACCCTTAGTCAACCTTATGAAAAAAAGAAAATTAAAAACTCAGATTCATGAAATGAGGAATGAAAAGGGTGAAATCACTGCAGATCCTTTATAAATTCAGAAGATCATCACTACCTACTTCAAAAATCTTTACTCTCACAGGATTGAAAACAAAGAAGTGGACAGATTCCTAGAAATGTCTGGATTATCAAAGCTGAATCAAAATGATATAAAAAATCTAAATAACCCAGTATCAGTTAATCAAATTGAAAACATCACTAAAACTTACCAGCAAAGAAGAGCCCAAGTCCCCATGGACTCATGGCTAAATTCTACAAGACATTTAGAGAATATTTAATGGAAATACTTCTCAAACATTTTAATGAAATTGAAAGGGAAGCAATTCTCCCTAACTCATTCATGGAGGCAAGTATTGCACCGATACCAAAACCAGAGAAAGATACAACCAATAAAAAGAATTACTGGCCAATCCCCCTAATCAACATACATGCAAAAATCCTCCATAACATGCTAGCCAACATAATGCAGCAAATCATCAAGATTATACACCATAATCAAGTGAGATTCATCCCAAGAATACAGGGATGGTTCAACATACACAAATCAATAAACATAATATACCGTATCAACAGAGCCAAAGACAACAATAACATGGTCATCTCAATAGATGCAGAAAAAGCTTTTGATAAAGTCCAACACTCATTCATGATAAAAAAAAAAAACCTAAAGAACATCAGAATAGATGGTCTCTAACCCAATCCAATAAAATCCATCTACAATAACCCAACAGCCAACACCATACTAAATGGACAAAACCTGATAGCTTTCACTCTAAAATCAGAAACAAGCACAGAGGATCCCAGCTCTGCCTATCCCAGCATCCCACAGCAATCCATCAGGTGAACCCCCAGCCAGGCTCACAGGACACAGAGGTACTAAGCCCAGCCCAGCCCAGAGCCCGAGTCACTCATCGGGAGCAGCCAGCATAGATGCAGGGCATTGAAGATTTGAGCTCTTCCCATTAAAACACAAGGCCTCAGCTCCATAGCTCAATGGTGTGGCCACATGGCAAGTCCTGGAGGTTGCAAGCTACACCCAGACAGGAGCAAGGCCCTGGCTCCATAAGCCGGGGGCGTACTCTGGCTAGCCCCACACTCCAGAGACTCTGAACTCCTCACAGCCAGACACAAGGTCCCAGTGGTGCCACACTCCAGGGTGCACTCCACCTAGCCACCTGGGTCCCACAGATTCTGAACTCCACCCAGCCAGGTATGCGACTCAGCATCATGCCCTGGGAGTGTATCTCTGCTTGCCACTTGGGTTGGAGAGGTTCTGAACTCTACACAGCCAGGTTCCAGGCCCTGGCAACATGCTCCAGGGGTGTGCCCCTGCTAGAAGGAGGGAGGATACAAACTGTGCAGCCCAAATCTCCGATCAACCCAATAAAGAACATCAGGAACACACAGCCAGCCTCACAGGCCACAGAGCACAAGGATTCAGTGCCATAGTTTAAGGGTGTGCCCCAGCTAGCACGGGGACATTGGAGTACTGAAGCTCTACCCAGCACAGTGTTCCAGTGCAATCCATCAGGAGGCTGCCTGGCCAGCCACACAGGTCCCAGAAGAAAATGACAAAGCAAAAGACCAAGAGACAGTCTCAATCCCCCAGCCCACTGAGAGCAAACCCAAGAGACACTGAAATGGAAGACACTGGGACTCACACAACTGAACTTTCTGAAATGGTAGCAAATGAAGTAAACAAACAACTCTGTGAAGCTATAGAGAAATTCAAATCAGAAATAATCTCTCAGCTTAAAAATGAAATGACAATCATTATGAAAGAAATTCTGTGTGTATCTAAAGAAGATCAAGATAAAAAAATAGAAGAATGTAAGAAAATGATGGAAACTTTGAATGAACAATATAAGACACAAATAGAATGCATGAAACAGATTCAAAGGAAAATTCAGGAAATGAAAATTCCATGGAAAGTTGGTAAAACTGCTTGAATGAAGCTGAAGATAGGATCTCAGACCTTGAAGACAGCATGGAAGCTTATGATCACGAAAGAAAAAATCTCTTGAAAATAACAAGGAACCAAGAAACAACAATTCAACAGCTGTAAGATGATGCCAAGAGAAATTACTTAAGATTAATAGGCATCAATGAAAAAGCAGGGGTCATTACTAATCACCTGCAAAGACTATTTGCAGAAATAATAACAGAAAATTTTCTAAACATGGGAAGAGAATCTGATATACAGGTAACTGAGGCATACTGAACCCCAAGTAACCATAACCAAAATAAATCTTCACCCAGACATATAATAATTAGGATATCAGAAATTCAGCACAAGAACACATTACTAAAAGCTGTCAGAGAAAAGAAACAGGTCACCTATGAAGGAAAGCCTATCAGAGTTATGGAAGACTTTTCAACACAAACCTTCAAATCAAGAAGAGCTTGGAGTGAAGTATTTCAAACCCTGAAAGAAAACAATTTTCAACCCAGATTGATATATCCTGCAAAACTATCTTTAAAAATTGATGGAGAAATAAGATACTTCCATGACAAAGAACAACTGAAGAAATTTATGGCCACCAAACCAACACTACAAAGAGTACTGAAAGACACTCTAGAAAGAGACAAAGATAACTACAGTCCTAAGAACAGCAAAAGGGAACCACTAAGCAAAGGAAACAATTAAACAAAAAATGTACAAAATCAATAACAGAAAGATAACATGACAGGGATAAGTCAGTACATATCAGTTATATCGATCAATGTAAACGGTCTCAACTCACCAATAAAAAGAAACAGACTGGCAGAGTGGGTTAAGAAACAAAATCCAACAATATGCTGTGTACAGGAAACACATTTAACTCAAAAGGAAACTCACAGACTAAAAATCAAAGGTTGAAAAACAATACTCCATGCAACAGGAACCCAGAAAACAGCAGCAGTAGCTATTATATTTGCAGACAATGTGAACTTCAAACCAAGAATGATCTACAGAGATAAAGAAGGTCACTACATACTTGTTAGGGGAAAACTTCAAGAGGAAGAGATTACGATCATAAATATATATGCAACGTTTATGGGAGCACTCACCTATGTAAGACCATTCTTAATAGATATGAAACCAAATAAATAATAACACAGTTATAACAGGGGAACTTAACACCCCATTGTCACAAAGAGACAGATCAACCAAACAAAAAATCAGCAAAGAAATAACAGAGCTGAATCAAACTTGTGAAAAAAAGGACCTAGTAGATGTGTACCGAGTGTTCTACCCAACAACATCAGAATACACATTCTTCTCTGCTACACATGGGTCATTATCTAAAATAGATCATATACTAGTCCACATAACATGCTTAAGTAAATGCAAAGGAACTGAAATAATTTCATGCCTATTATCTGACCATAGCACAGTAAAATTGGAAATGAATGACATAAAAACCCCACAAGAACCCCATAAATACATGGAAATTAAATAATACTCTTCTAAACAATCAATGGGTCACAGAAGAAGTTAAAGAAGAAATTAAACAATATCAACAATTGAACAAATATGCAAATATATGTTACCGGAACCTGTAGGACACAATGAAATCAATCCTCAGAGGGAAATTTATAGCACTAAACTCCCACATCAGAAAAATGCAAAGAACACACATAAACAACCTAATATTGCAACTCAATCTACTAGAAAAAGAAGAGCAAGTCAAGCCCAAAGCCAAAAGAAGGGAGGAAATTATAAAGATCAGAGCAGAAATTACTGCAATTGAAACTAAGAAAACAATACAAATAATGAATGGAAGAGTTGGTTCTTTGAAAGAGTAAATGAAATTGATGAACCACTAGCCAACGTTATTCAAAAAGAGGAAAGAAAAAACTCAAATCCATGCAACAAGAAATGAAAAGGGTGAAATCACTACAGACCCAATGGAAATACAGAAGATCATCAATACCTACTTTGAAAATCTTTACTCTCATAGATTCAATAACACAGAAGAAATGCACAGATTCCTAGAAATCTATGAATTACCAAAGCTGAATCAAGAAGACGTAAAGCTGCTCAATAACCCAATTTCAGCTAATGAAATTGAAAATGTAATTGGAACCTTACCAACAAAGAAAAGCCCAGGTCCTGATGGATTCACTGCTGAATTCTACAAGAAATTTAGGGAAGACTTAATGCCAACACTCCTCAAAAGTCTTCAAGGAAATTGAAAGGGAAGCAAGTCTCCCTAACTCATTCCTGGAAGCAAGAATTATCCTAATACCAAAACCAGAGAAAGACTCAACCAAAAAAGAAAATTACAGGCCAATCTCCTTAATGAACATACATGCAAAAACCCTCAATAAAATACTGGCAAATAGAATATAGCAAGTCATAGGGCAGATTATACACCACGATCAAGTGGGATTTATCCCAGGAATGTTAGTAGTTTTGGGGGAAGCTTTCCTTATATAAAGAGAGAGAGAGAGAGAGAGACAGAGAGAGAGAGAGACAGAGAGAGAGAGAGACAGAGAGACAGAGAGAGATCACTTTTTGCTTCCCAGTCCTTTTGTTCCTTCTTTGCAAGGAAGCATGACTTCTAGAGCAAGAGTACACTTGGTGCATTGTGAGCCAACAGGCATGTAAGACGGAATAAGAGACTAAGCCAGTCACCTCAGTGATGGTCTTGACTCCCAATATATTGCTACAAAGGGAAACTGAAGCCCTGTGTTTAAGCCAAAATCTAAGTCGGGTTTTCTCCTACTCCCAGTTGGACAAAATCCTAACCAGCACACTAGTCACACAGTGAAGAAGGCTGAATTCCGACTCAGGAACCTTTGGCCACAGCTCCCCTTCATTCAGCTGTGAGTCAGTCGAGAACCTAAGGACTCACAAGTCAAGCTTTGTCTATAAAGAGTGAGTAAATTAAAGCTCTGAGGCTAGAAGGTTTGAAGCCAAACAAAACTCAAAAGTTCTCATCTGACAGAAGATTACCAGAAATAATCCAATGTCACAAATGCAACTAAAATAGATGTCTTTCTGAGCAGTTGATCTTAAAAATGCATTCATTTTTAGAAAAATAAGGAAGAATTCAAGAATAAATGTTTCAATATACAAAGGTCAATGTAATATTACAAAATGTTCTTATTTGCTACAGTAGGGAACATGCCCCCTTAAATTTACATTAGATTTAGATTGTTTTTCACAGAAAGCAGCATTTTTTAACCAATTATAGTAAAAAAACGCAGGTTTTTGGAGATATAAAATGTTCTCAGCTTGATTGATGACAGCACAAGAGTGCTTAATGAAAAACTTCTGTGAAAAATAATTGCTCTTTGTAGAACTAACAGTGAATTTTTTTAAATTGTCCTCTCCAGAGAGCTTGAATTTTGTTCATTCAGATATCACGAGTGATCAATGCTTTTTGCATGCCCAGAAGCCTCTGTCCCTTCGGGATTGGTATCAATTGATCCCCTTGGCCCCAGTGATGTACTCCCTGATGGGGGAAGCATAGAAAGACCTGGGAGAGCAATCAGCCTGCAGCAGCTGCAGAAAGAGAACCAGGACACCACTGTGTTATAAGTAAAGCAAAGAGAGCCCATTCCCGGCATCCACTGCGGCCCCTCGTGGCGAGTGCAGGAGGCAGCAGAGCAGAAGGTGAGAGAGAGCACAGTGTGCTGCCCCAGCCCAGGAGGACTCAGCTCCCCTCTGGTGATGGGATGGAAAGGCGGTGAGCAGGGAGGGTGACCTGGGAAAGAGAGTGAAGGAACAAGTGAGTGAGTGTAATGGATCGACCAGCTCACCCATGGTTCTATCAGCAGTGTGAG
>RJWM01050683.1:0-10678 GCA_004363535.1 Dasyprocta punctata
TCCCCACAGCTGGGTCCTCGGGACCTGATGTGGAGCTGGGGCTGCCTTAACCCTGCCCTGTGAAATGGCTGCGTCACTTTACTGGGTATCAAGTGCTGGATCATCCAGGCACCTCCACTGCCAAAGCATGAGCATGGGCCAATTCCCTTTAAGTAATTACTTTAGAACAACTCAGAGCTGCCTTCTGACAGAGGAACCGAGAGTCTGAGTAATTGTTTTACTATTGAGAGAGACAATACCTAATGACAATAATGAGAAGCACCGGAAAATATTTCGAGTATCAGCTGTTCACTTTAATGATTTAATTCACCATGTTGCACAACTCCTTGATCTGTGGACCTCAGCTAGGACACGTACCTTTATTCAGACATTTGAAGGAACTGTTGATGGTCATGTCCTTGTCCCCTCTGATATTGTCCTAAACTCAGAGCATGCAAGCCTTCCCAGAAATCTCTCTAGGACTGCAGAGAAAGCCTTGGTTGAAATTAGGGGCCATGTCTGAGCTCAGGGAGATTGTGTGTCTCGTGAGAAGACATCACTTCCCCAGCAGCACACGAGCATGCAGGCTGTGCTGTTCACAGGACAATGCACTGCGCCTCCCTCTGCCCTGAGGGACAGTGAGCTACAAGTGTGCTGAGCTTTGTTATCCTCGGTGTTCTGTGTCCTCATCACCTGCCCCACGGGAAGGGCAATTTCCACTCACTGGAGAGTGCCGGCTAGCAGCTACTCTGCCTCTAGGGAGTTGTCCTGGCCAGGTCTACCTCTGTATGTAGGAAATGCTAACTTTGATAAACCACAGAGTAAATATGAGTTTGGGTGTAGCTCAGTAGTAGGGAGCTCCCTGGTTTCCCTGAGGGCCTGACCTGGTTATTGGTACTGTAAAACAAAAATGAAGCAAACCAAAGATAAGAGAGACAGATCATAATGAACAATATATTAACTGTCACTTTCACAGAAGGCTGTGTACAGCATATAAGAGGAACTATGAAATCACATGAAATATCTTATTGCAACCAATTCTTTGGTCATTCTAGACTGTTCGTAGAAATGATTAAATTTTACAGTTTTTATATTTATTGGTATGTGTTTAGAGTACATAATAATTAAGATGCTGGCACAGGTGCCTAATGCATCTTAATTCGTCCTCCCCAGTTCATCCATCTGCTGGGCCCTTTCCCTTTTGCCAAACTTCTGCCTCCTTGTCTCCCACTATCTATCCTTTATTTTGCCCTTGTTAACATTTTTAATGGAATTAAGTGAAAGTTCACCTAAAATGGTGATGAAATCTGCATATCTTTGATGCCATATTAAGTTGTTTAAGTTAATGCTTATTTAAACTAGTTTAAAAGAGTCACATTAGCAAGTTGTATAACCAGTCACACGTGACTTGGACAACATCCCTACCTGTTCCTATCTAAAGTAAGCACAATGAAATGGAAAGATAGAAGTACCTATCAGGATGGAGGAAGGCGTGGGTAGGGGCTCAGTGATTATTATAAAGACAATGAGCCAGGTAGTTAATTCTTATGATTTAACTGATTGGAAGGCAAAGTAAGAGAGAAGAGCAAAGTGTCAGAGAGGAAATTCTTTTTATTAGAACTCCCTGAAATGAAATGGTCACCATGTCCTGTTTTGAATTCCACATAAAGTGCTGATTGTCCCAATCTTAAATATGCTGGCTTACACTTTTTGCTTACAGAGATCCTGAATTAGAACCTGATGGGTTGAATATGATTCAATTGCTATTCTGAATAGCTGTTTTCTGACATTCAGACCAGTGGGTGCTGTTGGTGGTGAGTCCTTGAAGAGACAGCTGTCTCATCTAATGTGCTCTCCTTCCTGAGAGACAGACTCAGGAGCTTACTTACTGTGGTGAGCTACTCCTCTTGCGGGTAGCTAGTTTCATGCTCTCACGAATCTGTCCAGCAGATGTAATTTGAAGGAGGTCAGGATGTGCAAGAGTTCTCCTTACAGGGGAGGGAAGGGCCTTATAATCTTAACTGTTTCTCGCTGCCCCCTGCGTGGGCTCAGGGTGGGGCTGAAGTCTCACCAGCAATGGGCAGGGCAAGGGCACCACTGAGAGCAGGGCATGGGACAGGAAAGGAGAGTGGGTGTCAGACGGATGGGCTTGGTTTTCACAGAGCACTAGTATTTGGTTTTTCTCACCATATGCCCCAGAACTGAACCTTTACAGATCCAGTAGTGCTCTCTCAAGGTGTGTTCATTGAAAAATGCTAACATGACAGTGCATACTTTCTGGTTTTGACACAAAAATTAGCCTTCCTGGCCATCATCACCAAAGAGGAAATACACTTCTTAGAAGTGTCTAAAGTACCTGTGTTAGACACCAGCCGTTTTTCATCAGTTAGCACCATTTGCAGATTGCAGCAGAGGAGAACAAGAAGTCAACAAGAAGCAGGCCTCCCTGTGAGTTGACGCCATGCACGGGCCACTGTGGGGAAAGCCACGTGCCAGCTCCTTCCAGGGTGCAGGCTGGGAAACAAGAAGAGCCAAGCCTGCCACTCTAAGCGACCCAGTGATCCGGAGAAATGCAGGCTGCAAAGATGGCTATTGACGATGCACTCAGCACCTCTGTGTGGAGGTCAGCACCATCCCATGGACAGCACCTGTTCCTGCAAGTCTGGCGGTTAGGGGACATGGCTTCTGGTTCCCTAACAACAGTACTCTCTGTTGCTGGTGCCTCCTTATTGGATTCCTGGACATAGAACTCTGGGACTTAAAGTGTTTGCCCAGCTGGATTTTGGCCTTGCGTTAACCCCATTCCTTTCCATGCCCCTACTAGTACTTTTTGGAATTGAAATGTTTATTTTATTCCACTGTATGTTGGAAACATTTCACTTTGTTTTCATTTTCACATGGGCTCATAGCTAACAGTTTGCCTTAAATCTTAGAGAAAATTTGGAATTGGATTTTTCAGCAATGCTGATACCATTAGGACCTTGGCGGTTCTTTAGATGGACTAAATGGATTTTCATAAAGTGATATGCATACATCCTTTACCGGCCAGGGGCAGAAGGTCATGGCTTATGCCTAGATGTCCCCTCAAAGCCTCATATGCTCATCAGTGGGGCTTTGGGGAGCGACTGAACTGTGTGTGTGGGAGACTCTATCAGTCCACTGATGGGTTTAACACAGTTCTGGGTTTGGTTGATGGATTTCCTGAAGAGGGAAGACCCGACCTAGGTGTGGGGGTCACCAACCAATAGTTTTGTTGCCTGGATGGAATAGAAAGGGAAAGGGAAAGCTCACTGCTTCCTCCTTATCCTGCCATGGACTGTTTCTCCTCTGTGCTGCCCCTCTGCCATGCCAACACGTCTTGGAATCAGCGGGTTATGGACTGAAACCTTCACAAACCATGCTAAAATAAGCATTTCTTATCTTTACTTGTGAGTTTGGGTACTTTTTAATAGAAATAAGAATTTAACTAAGACATCAGATCTTTTGTTCAAGGATGTACCCCTACTTCATTTGTGGAACACAGAAAAGCCTAATATATCAAGTCGACCTCTGTCTCCACGTCAGTTTTCAAAGTAATGTGTAGAACCATTGCAGGAACAACTGAAGATTACACCCCTCTCCCTTTCCACTCATGGCCAAATCACATCTGTGTAGATGCTCCACTTCAGTGAGTTTCTCAGTGTGAATTTAACAAGGGGCTCTTCTGAAAATTGTTCATAGGAATACTTTCCATGGCTACTCCTCACATGTTAGCATCCCTTCAGTGTTTCTCAGCATGACAAACTTAATGAGAAGGCTTGAATTTGATAGTCTAACTATGTATGAGTAGAGATCTCACTTCAATGATTAAGATGTTAAATTTTTGTGCTGCTGTGTATGTAACACGAGAGGTCACCACATGCACGGCCACCACTTCACCACTGAGGTAATAGCCAGAAACTTAAAATTTTCTTTGGATCCTCAGGGCCATGGCAACACCAATCATGACTTTTACAATGTTGGGACATAATTGGAAATTGAGGAATTCATTGTGATCATGAGGAAGCAGAGGCCAGAAGGACAATATTTAAGTTTGAGACCTTGCATCTAAAATGTTTACATAATTGGTGTCCCTAAGGGCTGTTGCTGGGAGGAATAAGATTCAGCTTACCCAGCTGAATCCTATCCTGATTCAGAGGGCTCCCCAAGACCCTCTATCTTACAGAACAGGGGGAGATGTGGTAATGGGCTATTGCAGCTCTGAGCTGGGCTGAAGCAATGCTCTAGACCAGGGAGTCCTTAGACATTAGGGGACACAGGGAGGCTGCAGTCTGCCACAGGTAGTTCCAGCCACTTCTTCCTGACAGTTTCATCTCAGAGTGCCCATCCCAGTCTCATCACTGTGTGGCTTGAGGGTGTCTCAAGGTGCTGCCTACAGAGCTCCCAGCTGGTGGGAATCACAGACAAAGGCTGGTTAGCCAGCAATGTGTGCAGGTTAAGGACTTTATCACTGCAACACAGGAGGAGCACTCCCACTTGCTTGCACATTGCCTGAAGTCTCTCTGCATCATTACCTCCTGCTCCACTGCCTGCTTCTGAGCCAAGAGTGGCAAAAGAAACAGATCCCTTCCTGAGTGAGTTGAGGCCAAATGATAGACTGTGACCCAGAAACTCCTGGACCATGTTTCCTCCCAGGATGTTCACCTGACCTAGCCAGAGGGGCAATAGCATTTCAGCTGAGTTTGCTCCTGGCTTTTCAGAGCTGCCCTGGACTCCTTATTATACCCAGGGTGCTCTTCCTGTGATTGCCCCTAAAATGGGGTCACATGTGTGCTCAGACTTTTCCATGGTCAAAATCCCACAGAGAAATCCTTTGTCATGAGAGAACCTCGTGAGTCCAGGGAAGGCTGGGACACAGAGGATGGGAGAAAGCCCAGAGCTGTGAGAGGGCGGAAGGGTTGGTGATGGCAGAGATTTTCTCCCAAGGTCTCTCTAAACCAAGAAAATGAGCAGATGACAGCAAGTGAACACCATTACAGAATAAATGAAGAAACTAGAGTTAAACAATAATAAATTTCTGGAAAGGAGTTGAGATGCAGAAAAAGCAAACATTTCAACTGCATCATATCGGCAACTGTCTTCATCCAGCGTCACAAAGAAAAACAAAATTCTGAAGGCAGATGTATTTCCAAGCATGAGGGAAAGAATGGTTTCTGAAATGGAGCCCGCACTTGATCACGTCCCTGTGATGAGACAGGGACACTTAGGGACTTCAGACTGTAATCTCCTAGATGCTGTACTCTCATCTTCATGGGCTGAAATTCCCCTTCTTCCAACACAGAATTTACTTCACCAGAATAAGAATATTACCTGGGGCCATGACACATTCTTCACTAACAACATGTTTGGTCTGAGAGATGTGTAGAGTACTAGTGAAGCACACTTCTGGTTCTCTTCTGAAGTCATGGAGGTATGACATAGGGATTATGTGTGATCCCTAACCCTCTCCCATACTTTCCCAAAGGAGCCCAAGACCTTCGATCATGCTAACTATACTTTGGGGAAAAAGAAATTGATATATTAGGGCCTTCCTACTAGACATTGTTTCTTGGCTACTTTTGATTCCAGGAAATGTGAAACATTATTGTGAGCCCTCAAGAATAGTAGAGATGCTAAAAGGGAAATTAGATTGTTTGATCAATTTTGCATGCCTGTATCTGGTGATCTGAGCAACTCTTTTGAAGATAACAGTATGCCATATAGCAACCATTGTTAAATTCCTATCATTTTGGTTTGAAATCCTATATCACTGTTGTTTTTGTTGTTGTCACCTTGCGTTTGTTGTGTTTGCTATTTCTTTGTTGTGCTTCTAATTTTTTCAGTGTTTTTCTCTTTAAAATAAAAAAAGAACAATAGGGACCTAAGAGAGAAAGATAATTACCTGAATATTAGACAAGGTCCAGCTCACAGTGGGCACTTTCCCTGGTAGGGTGCTGACATGTGGTGAGACATATGGGAGCGTCTCCAAAACACTATCGTGGTTCATGACATAAGACCCTCCTCTCCCTGGGAAATCACTTAGCAGCTGCCTTGACCAGGCATTGCAATGGTTGACCACTAGTAATAGTGTCTGACAGAAAAATTGACTGCCGATGCCAATGGGAATAGCATCTGATGGGGGATAACATCTGACCAGGGCCAAGGACCATGAACTTAGTCCTCCAGGTTGGAGCCCTTGTTCAACATATGGCCCAGGCCTTGAAAGTGAGATGCCAAGCTTTCGTGGTGCTTAGGGATGAAACCGTGCAAATGAAAAAAGTGGTTTTGCAAAACCACCTCGTCCTTGGCACGTTTACTACAATGGCAAGGAGGTACTTGTTCCATGTTTCATATAAAATGTTCCATTTATAAAGACCCAACTTTGAGGTGGTACAATGTGAGGAACCGCTCAGACTGCTTCAAAGCTGAGGGGTGTCTAAGGACACCTGAGTCTGTGACTGCACTTATCTAGTGCAGGCACACAGTGGGATAGAGTTATATAACTGTGACTTAACACAGGTAAACATGCATGAACTGGTTACAGTGCTATGTGAGAATGTGAATATGAGATAGCAACCTGTATAAGAATTGTACAATAACGACGAAGGCAGATCTCTTCTCTGCTCCAAGCTGCCTGGTGCTGTTGCTGACGTCTTACACACATGCATTCCTGAAACTTGGGATCTCACCCTTCAAATTAGAACTTAGGCACTCTGAGTGGGTCAACAAATTTGAATTTTCAATATATTACATAACAAATTAATTCATCTCTGAAATAAATTTATATTAAAGATCTTATTTTATAATGGAAAGAAAGTTAATGCCTTAAGGGAACTATTTGTGAAATTGTTGAATATCAGAGTCTGGACTAAGCCACTGATTTCCTTAATCACCTCTGTGGCAGCACCACTCCCTTGAGTTCTAAACCACACTACTGTAAGTATCCTACAGGATTGTACATAAATCATTCCCTAGTCATGTTGATAGCTTCTGCAACACATAGAAACCTACATAAACTTGTTTTTGAAGGAATAATCTACCTATGGATATGACTGCCAAGAGTATGTACAAAATTTCAAATAATGTACTCACACTCGATTTATCCAAAGATAATTAATTTACTTCCCACCCTAGTTCCCCATCTAGTTGGTCTCCTGCATCCAAAACAGTTACTAAATTCTGTTCATCTCAGCTCAGCCATAGTGTTTGACTGTGAGTGGGACTATGATGTCAGTTAACATCATAAAATAACTGGTAGCTATGCTAATTTATCAAGGCTCCTTTAATTTCTCCACGTGTCTGGATTATTAATGAAATTTAGCATCATCATAAGAAGAAAATGGGAGCATTTGAACTTCACAAGATCACGGCAGCTATGGAGTCTCCTCAACAAAGTATAGATTCTAATAGTTTTGGATTCTGGTAAGTATTCTCTGCTATGTTTGACAGAAAGAGAGACAGAGAGACAGAGAGAGAGAGAGAGAGAGAGAGAGAGAGAGAGAGAGAGAGAGAGAGAGAGAGAGAGAAAGCAGATGCTACGACGCTTAGCATTCAGTCTGACATGAAAGCAACACTGTGAAAGGTGTGAAATGCAAGTGCACTCATCTCTTCTCAGGGAAGGATTTTAAGTTTCACCAGGAGCAGTGAGTGTGTTTTGAAGGCTCTAACTGCTCATCAGGTGTCAAGCATCATGCTAGGTATTTTATACTCCCCACTTTAACTAATGCTATCCCAATGCTCCCGTGAAGCAGGTGCTTTTTGGATAACTATTTTAAAGATCAGTCACTGACATTTATCATTTGATTAGCTGCTCCAGTTCACACAGTGTGGAAGCAGCTGAAGTCAGTCATGATCCGCAGGTGGTCAGCATTTGAGTGGAGGGTCTTAACTATTTTGATGTTGTATTTTTCAGTATGGACTTTGACTACAGCGGTATTACTCCTGCTTTATAATAAGTAAGTACTCCACTTAATATGTTTCATTTTTAAACTGGTAGTTTTCTATTGTAAAACATGATAATCTATTTTGTATTAGTACATATTTTCAGTGCAGGAAGTTTACATTCATTTGGGGGTAGGTGTGCTTATAAAACAGCCTTGTCTCTTTTTTACTCCTCTCTGTCTCCCCACCCACTTTCCTTCCTCCATGTCTACATACCCTTGCCCATTTTCATTGTTACTGTTACTTTTTGCTTCATGTTTGTGACATATAATATTTATCTCCATCATGGGTACTCAGTACATGTACGTGAGGCATTTTAAATCATTCTGCATTAAAGGGCACATAAATGGGCAGCTTTGAAAGTTTGTTTCCAATTTTCTCTCCATATCATTATGCATATACAATTTATGTTTAAGTATTTGGAACTTATTTGCTTTAAATTTCACTAAATTGAGAAAAATGTGCTTCATATGACATTAGAATTTTAAGAAAGGTCATAAATGAAACATAATGAAACTGTTTTGTTAAAATATACCATGCCTGTTTCATCTATTTTATCAACTCCTATGCTTTCGCATTTTTAACATCACACTTTTAAATAGAGAATAAAATAATATCTCAAGTTTGAAGTACCAATTTTAAATAAATATGGAAAATGACAAAAATCTTAAAATAAAAAGTATTGGTTGGGGGTTTATAATATTAAACTGCATGAAGTAAAACCCTGGCCCTGAAAGCATTTCCAGAAGATCTGCCAAGGCTACATTTGGTGGTGTGGGTTCATCTGCAGCCCCAGCTACTCTTGGAGCAGACAGGAGGACCCCAGGTGCCCAAGGCCAGGCTGAGCAACAGAGTGAGTCTTCGCTACAAAAAACAAACATACAAAAATGTTTTGGGCCTCTGAACAAAGCTATTGGAATTTTTCCTTTACTGAAAGAGCCAGCATACATCTTATAACCTGCGTGCAGAGCCCAGAGGTTCTCTGCCCTCTGCAGGGTCTGCAGGTCTGGGAACTGTGCTCATTGTGACGCTCTAACTTGAGGCATTGGGTGAATCATGGTGTGTCCATGGCACAGGAACCAGAAACACAAAGCAAACAAACAGCATGAAGCACTCGAAAAGGGGATAAGGTGCTTCATCTGGAAAGACCATTCTAAGAGTATATTTCATAGTTGTTTACAATACTAAAATAGACCTGAGAAACCTGTAAGATTTTTCCATGAGCCAAACTGAACAGTATCGCTCAGGTGTTCATTTAGGTAACTAAGCTACCAAAACAGAAGGAGCAGAGTTCAAGAAGGTGGCCAGGGAAGGGATGCGATTCCAGTAGGGGACGAGGAGAAGCCTGGGATCTCAGCAGTGTTCTGGTGCCTGACTCGGGTGATAGGTATAGGACCACTCACCTGAATTCATCAGCCTCACTGTTTGTTTGTTGTCTACATGTATTGTTTTACACTAAAACTAGATTTTAGTTAAAGAAACCACACACAATTAAATTGCTGTTCGCTGTTTTCAGAATAAAGAACCCAAGACAATGCCTGGATGGTACAATGAGGAATCTTAGATCAAAATATAAGTAAACAAGAGGTGTGGACGAGAGAGAAGATGCTGTTTCAAGTGCAAAGGGGGATGAGAAGACAGCACTTGTGTGAATATGTAGGGTCAAAGTCCGGATTCACAGCGTCTGAGGTGCATTTTAATTTCAGAATTTAAACTTTAAATGTCCAACTTCACCCAGCTTAGATATAGTTGAAAACACACTGTCATTTAAATTATAATTATTTTAAATTCTATATATAAAGAAAAATTACAACCATTGATGTGATAGCATGTGTTGATTCCTGTTTATTTTAGGGTGGGCATATCTATCTTTTTGAAACGGTACCATTTCCTCGTGGTGAAAGCTCCATACTCTCTTCAGCTTTCTGAAGTGCACAGTTCCTCCTTTTGTCTGCAGTCTCACTTCTGTGCAGCAGCAGGCAAACGTCTTCCTCCTGGCCAGCAGTAGCTTAGTACCCATAATGCACCTTTCACCCTCCTTCCTTCCCTACATCCTCAGCCTCTGGAAATCAGGGTTGAGCTCTCAACTTGTATGAAATCAACGTTTCAAACATTCCACATGAACGGGATCTTGCGGTCTTTGATTTTCTGTACCTATTAGTTTCACTGAACAAAGTAATCTCTGGGTCCAATCATATTGCCTCAGATTACAAAGCTTAATCTTATACATGAATATCAGTCCAGTTTGTTTAAGACCCACCTTTTCTTTATCCATTTGCCACAGCTGGACGCTGAGGTTGTTTTCTTTTGTGAGCTCATGCGAATGTGAAGAGCGAGCAGGGAGCTTGGAGGTCTCTTCTGCACGCTCCCTTCGCTTCCTCTGGATTCCTGGACCACAGGTGCTGTGTTTAGTGGATTAAGGCACCTCCATGCTCTTCCCATAAATGCTGTACTAATCTACATTCCCACCTACAGTGCACAACATTTTCTTTTTCTCCCGTATCGACATCAAAACTCATTTTTTCATTTCTCTTTCTTAGTAGCCTTTCTTACTAGGCTGAAGTGGTGTTTCACTATGTTTTCAGTTTTGATTAACCTGATGATTAGTGATGCTAGTATTTTTAATATAATTTTTGTTATTTTTATGTCCACATTTGATAAAAGTCAATTCAGTTCTACTGGCCATTTTTAGCTTGAGTTGTTTAGTTGTTTGCTATTGACTATTTAATGTTCATTGGAT
>RJWM01050684.1:0-10684 GCA_004363535.1 Dasyprocta punctata
AATTGCTTTTTGGAACCAGGGATATAGCTCAGTGGCACAGAGCTTGTCTGGCAAGACAAGGTCACGAGTTCTATTCCCAATACCAATAACTAACAAAATAAATAAATAAATGCATGCTTTTCATTTCTCTTTCTCTTTTTTTTTTTTTTTTTTTTGTATTTTGAGGCAAGGTCTCACTATGTAGTTCAGGCTGGCTTTGAACTTTCTATGTAGCCCAGGCTGGCCTTGAATTCATGGGAATCCTCCTGCCTTAGCCTCCTGACTGCTGGCATTACTGGTGTGCGCCACCACGCCTAGTTTCATTTCATTTTTCATCACCAAAATACTATGAGATAGAAGTGAGCAGACTAAAAAGTTGGAAAATTGGAGAGGTTATGTAATTTATCTAAAGTCACACTGCTAAAAGTAGCAGAGATGGAATTCACATTTAGGAATCAGCCTTTGGCTCTATGAAACAGGACTTGGGCTCAGGAAAAAAAAAAATGGCAAGCACACAGGCAATTCATATTTATTGAGCAAATGAATGAATCTATATTCCAGTTCCAATTCTTTAGTATATTGGCTCAGTCCCCTTTTGTATGTGTGGATATAATCCTGGGACTGACGCTAGGGCCTTTACACAGAGCCACATCCCTACATCCTCAATCCTTTTTCTTTTTTCTTTTGAGAGATTCACTAAGCCACTAAATTGCAATCCTGCCTCAGCCACCCATTGTGTTAGGATTACAGATGTAGTCTACCATGTCCAGCTTCAGTTTCTTTTTGATAAACTTCATTGTCTTTTTTAATACAGGTTCTCACTGTGCAGTTCGGGCTGGCCTTGAACTCACAGCAATCCTGCTGTGTCAGGAGTCCTGAGGTTACAGGCATGTGTGCGCCACCATGCCCGGCCCAAACCTGTATTTTTTTTTTTTTCAAACCTGTATTCTTAATAGTTACTGAAAGAATGTTTCAGGGATATATAGAGTCCACGAAAAAATGTATACACATTTCAGAAAAAGAAAAATCATATGGTGTTTTTTCAACAGATACTGTGACCTTGTGTAGGGGACCCTAGAAAATGTATATTGTAGAAGACCCACTACACTTCAGCCCTTAGAGAACAAACTGCAATGACCAAGTTTACCAAAGCAGCAGTTTGCCATACTAATAAATGTCTGGAAGCTAACAGCCCCCACTCTGATCACCTTTTGTAATTATAGAGGTCAAAGGTAACTTTATTAATCTCATGACGTCTCAATACATTATTTAGTATTAAAATATTTATACATTTTTCTATTACTGAAGTGTGTATACATTTTTTTTAGTAGAGTCTGTAGCTAAATAATAGGGTGCCTGTTTAGGATGCATGAGGCCTTGGGTTTGATTCCCCACTCTACCTGATGTTTGAGATCACTATGAAGTGACTGAGCAGGATTCAAAATTAACTAATTGGCTTTCTGTTTATCTGTGAGCCTGTCCAAGACCTAGGCCCCTTGCCTGGCGAAGGGAGCTGATTCATAGTAATTTGAACCTCTATGAATCACTGGTCCTGGCGGAGGTCTATAGTGACCTGTGATGTCAGAGATAGCTCAAAAGGCAAGATAAGGTCACCGCCTACGACACCTGGCCTACGACACCTGGCTCAGACTCAATTAAATAGATAGACTGCAGCTGCAAACATCACATATCTGCAGCATCTCTTTTCCACCATGAATGTCATCATGGAAATAAGACAGTTCTCCTTAATTGGCACAGTTTACTACTTGGAGAAGTCTTTGAAGTGACTCCCAAGGTCCTGCTCATTTCCCACACTTTCCTCAGTATCCCCTCTCTTTGTCTGCTTTGAAAAATACAGGCAACGGAGAAAGGCTCTTTGTCTTAGCCCTCATGATAGCCGCAGAGTCAAGAACTCTGCAGGGGCTTTGATCCTCCTGGAGCCCTAAAATCATACCACTTGTCTCATTTATTTAAGCCTTCGCCATACACTCGTTTGGAAGATTAGGGATCTAGGCCGGGTCCCCAATAACCTAAACAGATGAAATGCCCACAATAAAAGACAGTGCACTAAAAATGAAAGAAAAACCAGGTATGGTGGTGCACATTGGTAATTCTGGCACTTCTGAAGGCTGAGGCAGGAGGACTGCCGCAAGTTTCAGGTCAGTCTGGATTACACAGTGAGTTCAAGGCCAATGTGAACTACACAGTAAAATCCCGCATCAAAAAATCAATAAACAAATAAAAGAGTTGGACACAGTGAGACATGTCCTAGCGAGAGAGAGAGAGAGAGAGAGAGAGAGAGACAGAGACAGAGACAGAGACAGAGACAGAGACAGAGAGGAAGAGACTGCAAGCTGAAGATGTAGCACCATGGGAAGGTCATGGGTTCAAAAACATTGCAAAAAAACAAAAAATAAAACTAAATGTGCAAACTAGAGGAACATATTAACCTACACAGCACAATAGGCACTGAATACAATCTTTCCCACATATGCTGAGTTAGAGGTAGGGAAGAATTTGGGTTGGGGGAAAAGGATAGTCCAGACCATGCATAAATCAACTCCCATGAATCCTAGATACCAGTGGACAAACTTACAGGTGAACATTGACCAACACCTGGTAGTGTCCAGAGGCCTCACCTGGCTTGAATACTCTTCATCCATTGTGAACACACGTGTTAGGGAAGAGCTGGACTGCAATACACTTTTTCTCTGTAGAGCCTATTTCATTTACCTATTCATTAGACAGGTCTCACCTTGTAGTGTAGGCTACCTTTGAATGCACTAAGTTGCCCAGGCTGGCCTTAAACTTGCAGCAATCCCCTGGTTTCAGTCCCTCGAGTGCTGGGATTACAGGCGTGTGCCCAACCAGAGCCTAAGCACTATAGAAGGGTGGTGTTCTGTAGTTTTCCTTTTAGTGCTGGGGACGGAATCCAGAGCCTCATGATGCTAAGCACTCTGAATACTACAGAGCTACAAGGGACTGTGAGTGTATGTTACTGTACCTCTTGACACAGCAAAATCAAGTTTTGCTTTTGCAGTACTGAGGATGAACCCAGGCTTTTGCCCCAAATTACACCCCCAGCCCTTTTTATCTTCAAGCTAGGGTAGGGTGTCTGTCACTCAAGTGCTCAGGTTGCACTCCAATTTGCAATCCTCCTGCCTCATCCTCCCATACGGCTGGGATTACAAGCATTATCCACTCTGAATGGTTTTACAATATTTTGGGATTATTAAGTAGGAAAAAAAAGGGCCGGGCGTGGTGGTGCACGCCTTTAATCCCAGCACTCGCACCTGGGAGGCTGAGGTAGGAGGAGCATTGTGAGTTCGAGGGCAGCTTGGGCTACAATGCGAAGCGCAAGCCCAGCCTGAGCTACACAGTGCGACCCTGCCCCAAAAAACTAGGGCTGGGAGTTTGACTCAGTGGCTTAAGCACCTGCCTGGCAGGCTCGAGGTTGTGAGTTTGATTCCTGGTGCCACAAAAAAAAAAAAAAAAAAAAAAAAAAAAAGTAGGAAAAAAAATGCTCTGGAGATGTAGCTGTGTGATGGCCCACAGTTTAATCTCCAGTACTGAAAAAAATTGTTCTTTCTTTTTTTGGTACTGGGAATCAAACTCACAACCTTGCACTTGCCAGGCAGGCGCTATGCCTCTGAGCTATATCCCCAGCCCTAAAAATTGTTTCTTATAAGGTGTGAAAACACAATGAACATTGTTGCAGAGTATCCTCCAACAGTCTCATATAAACACGTGTCACTTCTGGTTTGTCCTTAGTCAAAATGACCACAAAAGGTTTTTCAATCTTGCATATCAAAGCAGCTACAATAATAGCACAAGTACACACAAGCCTTCCAAAACTTTCAGAAAGTGCCAAGGATGGGGTATTTGAAATAAAGGGGAGGGCCTTTAACCCCAGCACTCAGGAGGCTGAGGTAGGTGGAGCGTTGAGTTCAAGGCCGGCTTGGGCTACAACATGAGCAAGGCGAGCCCGAGCTACATAGTACAACTCTGCCTCAAAAAAAAAAACAGGGTCAGGAGTTTGGCTCAGTGGCTTAAGTGCCTGCTTGGCAGGTGCTAAATTGAGTTTGATCCCTGGTACCGACAAGAGAAACAAGGGATTTTGAGGCAAATTAATGTGTATTTTTACTTTTTTTCACTTTCTGACCATACTGTACACAACCTGAGTCTTGACAGGGTTTCACTCGGGCCTCAAAACTTTTTGGGGTGGGCATGATGGTGCATGCCTGTAATCCCAGCTCTAGGGAGGTTGAGGCAGGATTGTTCCAAGTTTGAGACCAGCCTGGGCTACGAAGTAAGCTCAGAGCCAGCCTGAACTGCATAGAGACCCTGTCCGCCCCTCCCCGCAAATAAAACAACTTTTTGACTGTTGTCTTGGCCTAGAATTACAGATGTGCATTACCAATACTCGTTAGGCCCTTTTTTCAAAGTAGGATCCCCTAGACAATCCTAAATCCTGATCCCTGCTTTACTTTATTAAGCAAGCTGAAATCTGCACCATTAGGGCCAGTGTTCATGCTTGCTTTGGACTCCCTCCCACCACTTCCCTGGGGAGTGGGTAATTATAGTGCACATAACCCTGTGACCCCCCACCACCACTTTGTTCTGTATTCTCAAAATTCAATTTGCTTCAGCTGTTTGAGGATATACACTGGTATATTGACCTCCAAAGCAGGATCAACTTCAAAGATACTGGGGATTAATCCCAAGCCCTTCACAATGAACTACATTGCAGCACTTAAGACAGGAGCTCACCAAATTGCACAGGTTGGGCTGGATACTCTTGGCCTCTGCCCCAGAGTGCTGGGATTACAGGTCTGTGCTACTATACCATTTTCAACAGCTCTACAGTGAAGTTGCAAGGTTTTTGCACAGAACCACTTTCACAATATTCTACCTGACAATCCTGCCACAGCCTCTGGTGCACAGGTGTGCTTCACCACGCCTGCCTAGTGCTTTTCAGCACAAGGTACATAAATTTTATCTCCAACCTGCTGGGGAAAATACAGAACCTAACTGGCTAGGAGAATCCTCAAAAATCTACCCACAAATGAATTGAGGTAAACATAAATGGATCCTAACATCATTCCTGAATTCTAGGACAAACCAGTCATACAGATAAAGTGAGGTACACTCCTTAAACCCCTTCCAGTTTGCTCCTCTTCCATTTTCAGGGTATCAACTTAAACTTGGACAGGTTGAATGAACCCCTACAGATGCCTAAACCCCTTTTTCACACATCTATGCTAATTAGGAAGGCCAAGGATATGAATACAGATAGACTTAATTTAAGAAAGACAAACCTAGCACTTGGGAGGCTGAGGTAGGAGGAGCGTTGTGAGTTCGAGGCCGGCCTGAGCTACACAGTGCGACCCTGCCTCAAGAAACCAGGGCCAGGAGTTTGGCTCAGCAGCTTACACACCTGCCTGACAGGTTTGAGGTTGAGTTCAATCCCTGGTGGTGGTGGTGGTGGGACAAATTTTCTTTTGCTACGTAGTACAGGCTGGCCTCAGAACTCATGGCAATCCTCCTGCCTCAGCCTTTGGAGTGCTTGAAAGGACAAGCTTTCCCTCTGATGAAAAGGGTCACACATTTGAATACCTGGTATAGGAACACACAAAACCCACAACTGGCAGATACACTCAACATGCTGTGTATATAGTATAACATCCACTTTATTATTTCTTTCCCAAGACAGTTTTTCTTCAGTACATTAATATATGTGCTGCCACATATATTAATACATGGCTCTCTTCAGTCTATTAAGACCCAGTTCCTTACATGGGCTTTGGTGGAGGTCGTGGGGCAGCACCCTGAAAGACAAAGAAATGAATAAATTAAAAACCACAGGTCCACTTGGGGGTGGTGGTGCATGTGCCTGTAATCCCAGCATTGGGGAGGCTGAAGCAGGAGGACTGCTGCGAGTTGAAGGCCAGCCTGGGCTACAAAGTGAGTTGAAGGCCAGCCTCAACTGCATAGTGAAACCTTGTCTCAAAGACAAAAAACAAAATACCACTCCACAGATCTAGCTACTTGGGAATTTGGGGCAGCAGGAATCACAAGTTTGAGAACAGTCTGGGAAACTTAGCAGGACTCTGTCTCCAAGTGGACTGAGGAAGTAGTTTGGTATAAGACCTTGAGTTCAATTCCCCAGTACCAGGCAAACACACACCACCGTGGATCTGAACACAGATGTGAAAGGCATGCATGCACACACAAGTTAACCTACATGGGAGGCTGAGGCAGAAGATCACTTAAGCCTAGGTGTTCAAGGTTAGCCTAAGCACCACAGTACATCCTATTGTCAACCAACCGGTCCCAACCCATCCTCTAAAAGAACCTGGACACCATCCTGCCCAACACTTAAAATATAAAAATGTATGGAAAGCCTGGCGTGGTGATGCACGCCTGTAATCTAAGCACTTGGGAGAACTGAGTCAGGAGGATCACTGTGAGGCCATTTTGGGCTACAAAGTGAATTCAAGGCCAGTCTGAAAGACAAGTCCTGTCTTACAAACAAACCAAACCAAACCATGTTGAGCTACATCCCTGACCTTTCTGAGATAGAATTAAAAAAATAATTACCCAGGCTGGCCTCAAAACTTCTGATTCTCCTGCCTCAGCCTCCTGAGTAGCTGGGGTTACAAGCATGGAACACCTGGCATGGCTTCGAGTAAGTCTTCAGAAGTGTCTCTAAGCAAGTGTTTAGGTGTGGGTCTCATCTGCCTTCCCAAACCAAAACCTTAATTTAGTATTTCTCTGGCTCTTGTTTATCTTTTTACTGCCACCCCTCTTGGTTTCCACATCCTTTTACAATACAGAAATAAGGGTGGTGGTGCACGCCTATAATCCCAGCACTTGGAAAGCTGTAGCAAAATATCACTGAGTTTAAGGCCAGCTTGGGCTACATAGCAACAGTCTCGAAAAACCAACCAAATAAGTAAATAAAATACTCACAGCAGGCCTAAATCGGGGTGGAGGTGTTCGGTCCTTCCGGGCTTCACGAGATCGATTCCTGACCACTTTGCTGTGAATGGCACAACTCACACAGTAATGCAGCTTCACATAGAGCTTGGGAAGGATATAACCTGACAAATAAACATAGTATTAGTTATTTTTATGTCACCCTTTTTTATATACCCACCATGCATTACTTCTTACTCATTTTTTTTTTTTTGCTACCGGGGATTGAACTTACTACCTTGTGCTTACCAGGCAGGCACTTGTGGTGTGAGCTAAATCCCTGGCCCATTATTTCATGTTTTTTTTTTTTTTTTGGTGGCACCGGGGATCGAACTTACAACGTCGCGCCTGCCAGACAGGCACTTAAGCCACTGAGCCAAACTCCCAGCCCTAGTTTTTTGAGGCAGGGTCGCACTATGTAGCTCAGGCCGGCCTTGAGCTCGCATGGTAGCCCAAGCCGGCCTCAAACTCACAACACTCCTACCTCAGCCTCCCGAGTGCTGGGATTAAAGGTGTGCGCCACCACACCCGGCTTATTTCATGTTCTTGCTATCAAATGAAAACTAAGCCTACCTGTGTCCAGACAGATCCACAAAACTTTCAGTCCTAAAGCAACTGATTCAGTTTCTGACACCTAAGCAAATACATGCATACTCCTCACCAATCCCACAGGAACCAAATTTGCACCCTACACATAATATACCAAGAGTCCAGTTCCCTTCAATAGCTTTATCAGCTCTAATAATCTACTCTTGGTCTCCCTGCCTCCTAAGTAGTTGCTTTTCAGGAAAATAATGTGTCATTATCATCCTTGTCCAACACAGGAGACTGTCTCCACTCTTGAAACAGTGGAGTCTCACTTGTGCATTTTCACACTTAAATCTTTCTCACCAGCGCAAACAATTGTTACATTAACCGGGTTTCTACCTCTGTAAGCGTTCGTGAAATTCTATCCCCCAGTCATTTAGGCTCAAAGGTACTACTAAAACTTACACACTATTAGTCACAAAAATTCACTCTGCTCAAAGCTCAAAATAAAGAGAAAAAGCTGTACCATTTCTTTTATTAACAACCACTTTACAGATCCTCTAGACCAGTCAGACCCCTACAAGGAAGACGCAGGGGAGAGAATTCTTGCACGGCTCCTCAGTCGCACTTACCATCGAAGACACTCGCTTCGGAAATGTCCCTGACGGCGGCGGCCTCTACAATGTTTCGAATGACGAACTTCTTAATGGCCTTATCCTTGGGTACGCACCGGGCGCAGTTTGTGCAGCGAATAGGCTGCACATGACCGCGGCCCTTTTTGGCACGACCGTTGTTCCTTCTTTTTTTCGTCTGCATCAAGATAAAACATCCCATTAGAGGCGCAACTTAACCAGCTCTGGCCCCTCTTCGGCTACATTCCCCCTCACCAGCACCCTTAAAAACGCGCCAGTCTCCTGGGTTACAGATGCACCTCGTCCGCTCGTCAACCACAGCTGAGTTCTAAATCCTCACAATCCCAACATGGATTCTTTTCAGCCTTTAACACGATCCCCACGATTACCACGCGCTACAACTCACCATTTTGGAAAGGAGGACCCGAAAGAGGATCCGGCTTCTGGCAGAGCCCTCTTATATAGCATGAGATTCCTACGCCCGCACAGGAAACGCATTTAAAAGACGGAAATCAAGAAAGAAAAGTCAATTTCCTCAAACTTTCATGATTATTTAAAGTTTTCATTGAAATGTAGGGTGTGAAGAGGTTCCTAAAATGTAACCGTGATGCAAAGTATGTGTGGAACTATTTATCCTACTGGCGGAAGAAGACTAGAAGATACAATTTCACAACACAACGCGACACCTAGCCCGGAAGTAATTCTGGGCGTTATAACTTCCGGTTTATGTGTTGGCGGCTGCAGATTTAGTCCGACGCTGGGCCAGTACGCACGTACCCTATTAGAGGCCGAGCGGAGCGGGGCATGGTGGGAGTAGTAGTACAGAATTTAGAGGCCCCTGGCACTTCGTCTTTTAAAGTAATTCTCGTACTAAACGGTGGAGGCCGATCCTTGCTGTTTCTCTGACAATCCTTTTGTTTGTTTGTTTGTTTGTTTTTTGGTACCAGGGACCAAGCTCACATCCTCACACTTGCAAGGCAGGCACTTAGGCCTCTGAGTTAATCCCCAGCCCAATCCTGTTTGTTTTGTTTCGGTACTGCGTTCGGGAATTGAACTTAAGACCTTGCACTTGTTAAATAGGTTTAGGATTACGAAGTGGAAGACCTGAGAAGAAACAAAATATTTTGTGAATTCCCCTTCCAGTGTGGATAAAAGCCAATAAAGATAGGTGATGGACAAGTGTACTGGTGCTACAACAGTTTTCTATTCACATTTAAAATCTGAGAGTTCTGTTAGCATGTCAGTTCTGGGCACTGTGGTAGCACTTTGTGAATATTAACTCACTTAGCCTTTAACAGCAGCACTTGGGAGGCTGAGGCAGGAGGATAGCCATGAGTTCAAGGCCATCCTGGGTTACATAGGGAGACCCTGTCTCAAAAAATTTGGAAAAATTTCCCCAAAACTTTACCAAGCCTTTAAGGAAGTCGGGCGTGGCGGCACACATTTGTAATCCCAGCACTCCGGAGACTGAGACAGAAGGATCAACTGAAGTTTAAAGCCAACCTAGGCTACACAGTGAGTTCAAAGTCATCCTGGTGATCCTGTCTAAAAACAAACAAGGAATAATAATAATAATAAAGTTTGATTATATAGTTCATTGGTACTGAGCACTTGCTTAGTATTCACTAGACCCTTAATTCAATCCCCAGTATCAAATAAATAAATAAATAAATGAAAATAAAAAGGGTGGGGATGTAGCTCAGTGGTAGAGCACTTGTCTAGCATTAATGAAGCCCTGGGTTGAATCCTCAGTACCAGAAAAAGAAAAAAAGTTGAAAAACTGAGGCTTAGAGTCGATAAATTACTTGTTCAAGGTTACCCCAAGCTAGTAAGAGGTATTTTTTTTTTAACTGTTCGGTACAATGAGTCAAACTCAGGCCCAGGCCGCTGTGCTGCTGAACTATATATTTGGTCCCAAGAAGTGTTTTTTTGTTTGTTTGTTTGTTTGGTACCAGGGATCGAATTCACGACCTCACGCTTGGCAGGCAGACGCTTATGCCACTGAGCTAAATCCTCAGCCCAAGAGGTGTTCTTATACTCTGCTATTTGTCACCTGGCCAACAAATGGATGTAGGTATAACCTGGACCAGTAATTTTATTTTATTTTATTTATTTTTTTGCAGCACCGGGGATATGAACTCACAGCCTCGCGCCTGCCAGACAGGCGCTTAAGCCACTGAGCCAAACTCTCAGCCCTAGTTTTTTGAGGCAGGATCGCACTATGTAGTTCAGGCAGGTCTTGTGCTCACACAGTAGCCCAAGCGGGCCTCGAACTCAAAACGCTCCTCCCACCTCAGCCTCCCTAGTGCTGTGATTAAATGCATGCACCACTATGCCCAGCTTGGGCCAGTAATTTTTTTTTTTTTTATTTATTTATTTATTTTTTTTTTTGCGGCACCGGGGATTGAACTCACAACCTCGCGCCTGCCAGGGCAGGCGCTTAAGGCACTGAGCCAAACTCCCGGCCCTGGTTTTTTGAGGCAGGGTCGCATTATGTAGCTCAGGCCGGCCTTGCGCTCGCGTTGTAGCCCAAGCTGGCCTCGAACCCACAACGCTCCGCCTACCTC
>RJWM01050685.1:0-10682 GCA_004363535.1 Dasyprocta punctata
GATCTTATGTATTGCAAACATGTATCTATTTAGAATTCCAAAATGAGTAAGATCCTTGGGGAAATGGGTGTTTTGGGGGAAGCCTCCGGCACATTCAGCGTACTTATCCTCAAAATTTCTTACCCAGCATCAAGCTGGAACTTGTCCTGATAAATTATTGATGTGGAGCTCTTTTTAATATGATTGATTTTATTCTTCTTCATGTTTTTGTTTGTTTGTTTCTTTGAAGAAATGAAGAGGCGGTGAAATTCTATCAAAATAAAGCTTGGAATCAAGATGAAAAAATATTCCTTCAGACTTCAGATGGGAACGTGGAGACTCAGCAAGCTTCTCTGCAGTCAGGTGAAAGTCGTGCTTGTAGAAGTCCCCTGACTGGGCATTTATCACTCAGTGTGCCCATTGTACCTGACACTGGTCTGAAACCGTGTGAGGATGTGGGATTTGGTGACAAGCTGTGTAACTGTTATGAACAGGGGAAAACCTGCAGCAATGTCCAGTCCTTTCGGAAGCATGCAAGGACAAAGAATGGAGAGAAACCCTATCAATATGAGCAATGTGGGAACACTAACTGTGTCTTCAGGGAAGTAACTCAACCTGGAGAGGAGACCTTTGTATGTGAGAAAAGAGTAAAGGGCAACAGCCCTCCCAGTGGTATTAAAATCCATGAAAGAATTGACACTGAGAAGAAACCCTTTGTATATGAGCAGTGTGGAAAACGATTTGCTGATAACTCGGCATTTCATGGACAAAAACAAAGCCACACACGTGAGAAAGCCTATATATGCAAGCAGTGTGGGAAAGCATTCACTACACTGAGTTATTGTAAAATACATGCAAGAAGTCACACTGGGGAGAAACCCTATGCCTGTAACCAGTGTGGGAAAGCATTCGCTGCCCTGAGTTACCGTAAAATACATGAACGAAGTCACACTGGGGAGAAACCCTATAAATGCAAGCAGTGTGGGAAAGCTTTCACTACCTTGAGTTATTGTAAAATACATGAAAGAATTCACACTGGTGAGAAACCATATGTATGTGAGAAATGTGGAAAAGCATTCAGTAGACAGATGTGTTATAAAATACATGAAAGAAGTCATACTGGTAAAAAACCCTATGCATGTAACCAGTGTGGAAAAGCATTCACTACCCTGAAGTATCGTAAAATACATGAAAGAAGTCACACTAGTGAGAAATCCTATGTATGTAAGCAATGTGGAAAAAGACTTGCTGATAATTATAGGTTTTGCAGACATAAACGAACCCACACAGGTGAGAAACTCTACATATGTAAGCAGTGTGGGAAAGCGTTCACTACACGAAGTTATCGTAAAATACATGAAAGAAGACACACTGGGGGAAACCCTCTGTGCACGTAAACAATGTGGGGAAGCATTGGCTACACTGAGTTATTGTAAAACACATGGAAGAAATCACTGGTGAGAAACTATGTATGTGGGAAATGTGGAAAAGCATTCCGTATAGACATGAGCTCTAAAGTACATGAAAGAATTCACACTGAGGAGAAACGCTATTCATGTAAGCAATGTGGGAAAGCGTTCAGACAACAGAGTAACTAAAACACATGAAAGAATTCACACAGGAGAAACCCTATACCTGTAAGCAATATGGACAAGCATTCACAACACAGAAAACTTTTAAAATACATGAAAAAATTCACACTGGGGAGAAACCCTGTACCTGTAAACAGTGGGAACGCATTCAGCCAACAGAGTAACTGAAATACATGAAAGGTTTCACGCTAGGCTGTAACCCTCTTTAAGCAGTGTGAGAAAGGATTCACTGCACCATTATTGTCAAGTACATGAAAACTGGGGAGAAACTGTGTGTGTGTAAGCAATGTGGGAAGGGAGTCACTTCACAGGAATGTTACCAAAGACGGAGGTACTCACACTGGGGAGGAATGCTTTGTGTCCAAGAATGTGGTATTGAGTTCACTGCACAAAAAATTTGTCAAAGTCATGAAAGATCACTCACAGGTGGGTAACCCTATGCAAGTAAACTCCGTGGGAAAAGACTGGATAGTGAGTCCTCAGATATATACACCTCACACTGATTTGGAACTCTATGTATATAAGTAATGTCGGAAAGTATTTAATGAGCAGTTTTTATCAGTTACATAAAAAGTCACACTGGAGAGTAACCCTATATATTAAACCTATTTTGAAAATTCTGTGAAAATTCCTCATGTAGTAGAGCCCTGTATAAATTTAAGGAAAATTTTGATGTCAGTATTGCTTCATAAATTTTCCAGAAAATACACTTCCAGAGGAAGATATCTTGGAATGTCAGTGTTCTTTAGTGAAACACTTCAAAATATCTGAACTATGTGTCTGTTGTCTTTTCTATAAAAACCTAGATATAATATTTCTTTGTGTAAGCAATGGTCTTTTAAACAAGGTGAATTGAAATGTATTTCTTACTTCCAAGAAGGGTTAGTATTTATGTTTTAATTTTGCTTTTATTATTATTGGGAGGTATAGGCTACTAAAAAATAACATTTTTTGTTTTTCAATTGATGGAGTTTTCCGTTAGCTTTGATTTTAATTTTCTTGGTGTATGTACTTTATATTCTGTGTAAAATTTTTTTTTGAATTGGATGTTATATATGTATACATATTTAGAGACATGTGAACATACAGTTTTGAAAAATTCATTTGTTTCACAACTTGTAGATTACTAGATGTTTTACTTTTCATATTCAAAAAAGATTCCTGTACATCTCAAAAGAATTATATGAAGTGCGTAAATTCATCTATCTTGCTTTCATGTTGGGGTCAATATTGTGATTTATATAAAATTGTCTTACTATCAACATTTTACTTTTCATGTTTGTATTATAATGACTTGTAATTTATTATTAATTTCACTACCATTTGTACCAAAAATAAACCATACTGCTGTATCTGATTGTGACAGACCAGATAGACCATGGCTTGTGTGTAAAAGGATACCATGAATTATAGCAATGTATAAGTCAGTACCTACTAGATAAACATTTAATGTGAGCTATACAAATATTTAAGAATTTACAAGATTTGCTTGCAATTTCTGCCCACAGAATTAGATGTGGAAGAGTGAAAAGGTGTTGTCTGTGCACTGAATATTCAAATAATCCAGTTGAAGGCCTAGAGTCCACTGTAGTGTCCCTTGCGAATCGATCTGGAGACCAAAGGGTCTGTGGAAGAAGACTGAATGGTCTGAGCTTGAGCCACAAGTGTCTGTGCTGGAAGCCAGGAGATGAGTTCCAGGGTGAAGGTGAATATTGGAACTCCTCCCTAGAGCTAGAACAAAAAGCCTACCTTTTTGGTTTCTTTTTTTATAACAGTCTGGCAACAATCCTAATTAGAGTAGGTCTTCCACATCCAGAGCTTTGCTGGGCAAATTTAGTTTGGCATATAATACTCGAATTGGCACCATCGTTTAACTGTCATGTTCCACCCATTGACAGCTTCACAAGCAGACACATTTCTTTAAACCATAGTCTCCAGATACAAAGAGGAGCTCATCCATATACCTAACATGTAATAACTGTCCTGCATACAAATGTAAATGCACTAATTCCCTCCCCACAATGGAAGGGAAGTTCTCTTTGGGTGATGTTTACTCCTAACATTCATACATGCATGCATACCTACATTTATTTATTTATTTATTTATACCAGGGGTTGAATTCATAACCTCATGCTTGCCCGGCAGATGCTTGTGGCACTGAACTAAATCTCTAGTATTTACTCCTAACATTTTATACCTGGAGCACTATAACATGTTAAACAATACTTAAACACTATTTAAAGTGTCTCAGTATTTTTTTTTTTTTTTTTTTTTTTTTTTTTTTTTTTTTGTGGCACCGGGGATCAAACTCACAACCTCGCACCTGCCAGATAGGTGTTTAAGCCACTGAGCCAAACTCCTGGCCCTCGGTTTTTGAGGCAGGGTAGCACTATGTAGCTCAGGCCAGCCTTGCGCTCACGTTGTAGCCCAAGCCGGCCTCGAACTCACAATGCTCCTCCTACCTCAGCCTCCCGAGTGCTGGGATTAAAGGCATGCGCCACCACGTCTGGCTAAATCTCTCAGTATTATACTACAATGGAAGCATATTACAAAGAACTATTATAATTATAACCCTCGTTTCTGAAGCTGATCACAGGATAATAGTTGGTATTTCGAACTAAGTTGTACTACCCATTCTGTATTTCTTTGGCATTGAGGAAGCCCCTCAGCAGATTTTGGTTCTTTCTTTGGTATGGTGACCTATACGTTTATTACTGAATTTCCTAGACCATTGGGCATCCTGCCAGGATTGGATTGTTATAGTTTCCCCTTAACTTTAATAGAGGGTATGGTAATACTAGCACCCCAAGGGATCATCTGCATGCCATGTATATTTTTTTGCTCCATCGAGGAATAATGTTTAATTCTCTGTGGACAATCTGAATCAATCAGCCCTCTAAATGTTGTAATGATTTTTTAACAGAGTCATAAGGGGACCAAAATGACCAGAGAAATCTTCTGGTTCAAAGATACGATTGTTTTGCTTCCTGGCACAAGCCTTTCCCCTTCTGTAACTAAGGCTTATTTGTAAGCCAGCGGAGCATAAGGTCATGAGAACAGGGTGCAAAAGTGTTGCTTGTAGATCACTACAAGTAATGAGGAGTGATATCCCTCTTACTTCAACCCCCTCATTCCTGGACCCATAAACCCCGGTTATGGGAAGCATGGTACCATATAGTGTGTGCTGACTCAAAACATATACAGCCTTTTGAAGAACCTTGCCCAGTCCTACAAGCTATTGCCACCTAACTTGTGCTGCAAGTGTGTCTTGAAAATGCCATTCTACATTTCTATCAGCCCACCTGCCTCACGGTGATGAGGAACGTAGTAAGACAATGAGTACTGAGCATGAGCCCAGTGTCTCATTTCTGTGGACACCAAATATGTGCCTTGATGTGAGATCCAATGCTGTGTGGAATTCCATGATAGTTGATGAGCCAGGATGTGAGTCCATGAAAGAGTTTTGGCAGAAGCATTATATTCAGGAAATGTAGATCCGTATCCACAATAAGCATCTACACCAGTCAGGACAAAGCACAGTGCTCTCCATGATGGCAGCTGTGCAATATAATCCAGCTGCCAACGTGTTGAGAGCCGATCACCCAAGCAAATGGTGCCATATTTACACATTGGTGTTTGTCTCTGCTGCTGGCATATTGGGCATTCAATAGTGGCTGTAGTCAGAGTAGGCTATGTGGTTGAGAGTCTGGGTTGCAAAGCATACATACCTTCCATCCATGCCAAAACGGCCACTCTGTTCCTGACCCCATTGGGCAAAGACAGGGATGGCTTAAGAAAGAAGTTGACTACTGTCTACCTAATGAATTGTCTTATCCTCTTGATTGTTAAAGTCTCTTTTGCTGAGGTCACTTTTTGATGAGGGTTTTCATGGGATACAAATATTTTACATCCTTTGCCTATTTAGACAAGTGTATTCACCTACCTCATTTCAAAATACTGTTGTCACCAATTTTTCAGTTGTGTTCCTCCAAGTTCCTGAACATCTGATACACCACTGTCTGCAGCCCAGGAGTCAGTATACAGTCACATATATCTGCACATTTTTCCTCCCAAACAACATGTGCTGACCCAGTGCACTTCCCAAAATTATACCCACTGAAGATTTCTCTTCGCATTGCTGATTAGTTCGTCATAATTAGTCCCTCAGAGGTGTCCTGGAAAGGGGGTGCAATACTGAAGCTGCCAAATGGCAGGTGATGCTAGCATGACATGCTCAACCATCTGTAAACAATAGCTAGACTTTTTTATTTTCTAAAAGCTGATCATATGGTACCCCCCATGATGCCATAGGTACATGTTGGGAAACAAGGTCATGCAAGACTAGAAGCCATGAGCATCTGAGAAAGTTTTTCGGGTAACTTACTTGTGCCCTCTTGACCTGCTTTCAATAAATCATATATGTTAGGTAAACCAAGGCACAACTGAGACCACTGAGGCAGGCAAAGAAGAAGCAACATGCATGGATTTTATTGCTGACCAGGTGCAGTTGGGCCAAGGGCAAAAAGACCATTGGCCCTGAGGGCAAGGGGTGAGGACATGTTTTTATAGGGAAGTTTAGGTAGGGGAGGGAGGTATTGCTGAGGGTGGAGGCCACAAAATTTTGGGTCTCTGAGTAGGAGGTCTAAGGCTAGGTGATAGACAGGGTTGGGTACAGCGGGTGCTGGCAGGCACAGTGTGTCTCTTGTGGTTTTTCATGGAACTGGCTCTTTTCAAGTTGAGCTGTGTGGGGACTGCTTCTGGCTTCCTGTTGAACACTGTGCCCCACCTCCAACTGTGAATAACAGACCTGTTTGGGGAAGTTTTTTCTCTCCTAGTTGGGCAGGGGTCTAGGTCAGAGACCTGACAATATGTATTTCATTTTCAATGAAAGATAGAGAGGCACTGTGCACATTCAACATATTTCTCAGATCTGATATCAAACTAATGATTTGTTACTCAGGTCCCATGATAACCTGGTGTTCCATGGTCAAGCACTGAGTTTCCACCCAAGATCCAGTAGCAGGCCGAGAGCTGTTTTTCAAAGTGAGAGTCATTGTCTAAACATGATGACAGAGTCTTGTTGCAAAGTCCTAAATGTCTTTCACATTTTGTCAAGGAGAGCCTGCCAGAGATTGCTAACCAAAACCTTACCTGTCACTGGCACTTGAAATACCACTCAGTGTGCTGGATCATATAAGTCCAGTGGCAGAGCAGCCTGTGCCTGTTGCAGAGACTTCTGTTGTTCTGGCCCCACTCAAAACCTGCAGCTCTCTGAGTCCCTCAGTAAATGAGCAGAGTTAAACACTTGAGCGAGGAGTGAGTTCTCTGAAATTTGTAAATAAACCAGCTAGGCACTGTGCCTAGTTTTTGGTTGTAGGGAAAGCCAGATTAACAAATTGTCTTTTAGAAGATATATCTCTGCATGCCTGAAATGACTAGACTCATAGGAATTTCGCTGCAGTAGGACCTGGAATTTTAGTGTGATGTATTTCCCATCCTCTGGCTCTCAAATGGTTTACTAAAATACCCAGTGTTTCCTATCTCCTGCTCACTTGGCCCGGTCAGCATACTATTATCAGTGGATCAGTGTGAGGCCTGGTGGAAGAGAAAGGTGACCAAGGTGCCTGACAGCTAAGCTGTGACCAAGGGCTGGAGACTCAATATAACACTGAGGTAGGATGGTAAAATTGTATTACTGGCCTTATTCACTGAAAGAAAATTGTTTCCAATGAGCCTTATGGATAGGTATAGAGAGGAAACATATTCCCCAATTCAATAGCAGCATATCTATTACCAAGAGATGGGTTAATCTTCTCAACCAAGGATTCCCTATCTGGTGCAGAAGCTACAATCAGAGTCACAGTTTGATTCTGTTTGTGATTATGCATCATTATGCTCCTAGATTCATTCATCTCCTGCACAGGCCAAATCAAACCATTAAATGCAGATGTAATGGAATCACCACCCCTGTTTCTTGAAAATCTTTGATAGTGGCAATATTCTCTGCAGTCCCTCCAGAAACACAATGCTGTTTTGTGTTTACTACTTTTCCCAGCAAAGGCAACACTGATGGCTTCCATTTGGGCACTTCCATTACACTAACCCTCTCACTACAATTAAGGAACCAGTGTGAGGGTTCTGCCAAATACTAAGCATATCTATCCCAACTGAACATGCTGAAATGGAAATATTCACAGGATAAACTTGAGGACTGACTGCACCAACACTGATTTGAAACTTCTTGCAAAAATTCCATTGATTGCTGGATTTCCTAGGCCCTTATTCTTACTGGAAGGCCACAATGGTGCTTGGATCATCTAGAATCAGCATTAGTTCAGAACTAGTGTCCAGTAGTCTCTGACATGTCTGATCATTTTGCTTCCCTCAGTGTACAGTTATTCTGGTAAAAAGTTCTTAGATTGTTTCATCGAAGGGTAAGAGAAAGATTGACCATAAAAATTTTTGTTGGTGCATGTGGTCTTCTCAAGGGCACATGGTCTCCTCTTCATTAAAGCAGTTCTGAGTTTGAAAACTATTTCATATTCATGTACTAGTTGATGAACTGCGAATCCTTGTTACTACTATTTGAAGTAAGTTTCTTTTCATTTGCCCTTATTTTTTTTTTTTATAGATCTAGTAAAAAATTTTAGGCGTCTTTTCTATTTCACTTTTGGAAACACCATGGATAATCAGCAAATACCATAAATCTACAGTCATCAGGTCATTGTGATCATTGTTCTGCTTCTGCGGTGCATTTTGGTTAAGTGTGGGAACTTGGCTTTGACAGTTACGTGTTGCTACTTGTACCCTGCCACTCCCAGATCAAATCAAACTCATTTCCCTTAAGTATCCCAACTGAGTGTCTGTGATTTCTAACGTTAGTTCTGGCATACAGAGAAGAGAAATGTCTAGGCTTTTCAGGGATGCTGGTTCTCTCCTCACGAATCCATTTCTTAAGGTTTTGTTGAAGAGTACATTTTCTGGAACATTTCAGTGTGGTAGATTAGGATTGACATGCAAATCCATTGCACCTTTCCCATTTCCCTAAGCTTCTGAATCCCCTCATCAACAGTAAACCATGAAATTTCAGGCGTCTCTAACTCATTCATAGTGGGTCATATTTTGCCCCACACTTTTGCCAACCATTGCAGTAAACTATTAAAACCATTATTTACTCCATGAGCTGCAACATTAAGTTCAGAATTGCCCTGTACAGGTCCATATCATCAAATTCAGATTGATCTAGTTGTACATTTTTCCCACCATTATCCCCACACAAAAAATCCATCCCCACATCACTCATCATGCCTGTGCTTATAAGACTTAGAAAACTCAAGAAGTTCTTTGGGAGAAAAGTTGCAGTCCTCTTGGGTCACAATATGTACCTCACGAATAGGAATGTCCTGTGATTTGATTCTGGTTGCAGGCATAGAGACAAATGTGAGTGATGAGGGTGGTTTCCAAGCGTCATCATGATCACACTTGGACAACACAAGGTTAGATTCCTCAGGGATAGTAGCAGAAGCATTAAACTTACACTGTATTGCAGGTAGTCAAATTTTGCTGTTTGAATTTTTGCAATCTTAGTCAAGTGTCAAAAGGAGGGGAGATTCTTTTTTAGGACACACTTAGAAACTTTTAATAATTTTTTTACATCTGCCTGGAAATGGGAATAGAATCTTTGAATTATTTATTTTTAATTTATTAGTTTGTCCTCACACAATTTCATTGCCTGTGAATAAGTTGACCTTGTCATTGTCCTTCATTAGTTTTGCCAGTGATGCTTAGAGAAACGAGCCATCATTATGTTTTCCACTTTCCAAAAATATTCTAAAGTTTCACAAATAAAGTCATTACATTTCTTATATTTCACAATTGGTGAATTAGGGCAATCAAATGGATCTTCACTGTGTATTACTTCGAACAGTTCATAGTAAGGACTATCAATATTCCCCACAGTACTAGGAGAGACCATGGTGCGTTTCGATGTCATCCAACTAAAGACTCAACTCCAGGAAACAGTAAATCTGTTAAACAACTTCAAGTATGCAATTCTGTTTCTCTTGATTCATTCCCAGTACCAAAATCTCTATCAGTCAGTGCTTATTAGTGAAACAGATTCAATGCAGAATATACAAATATATTTAAAATTTTTTCCACAAAATGACCACTCACACAGTCAGATTTGGAAGAGTGCGAAAGGTCTGTTCATGAGCTGGAGAACTGAAGCATCCATTTGAATGCCTGGAGCCCACTATTGTGTTTAGAGTAAGTCAGTACCTGGAGTTCCGAAGGTTCTATGCCACAAGATTTAATGGTCTGTGCTGGAGAGTAAAGAATCTGTGTTGGAAGCCAAGAGACAATATCCAAGGTGAAGGTGTGTACTGGAACTACACCAAAGGAAAAGAAATGAGACTTCCTTCTTTGTTCTCTTTTATACCATTCTGGCGACAATCCACTTTAGAGTTGGTCTCTTAAACTCAGAACTATGCTTTTCAAATTTAGTCAAGCATTATTCAAGTTGACACCATCAGTTAACTATCCCTAGGTATAAATCTTTGCAAAAAAAAATATAAATGCTGCTGTGATTTATCAGGGACAACATTGGCAAGGAAATTTTTGTCAATAGTGGACTCGATTTGGGGAGAATGATGGTTGCTGAACATCATGAGGCAAATGACTTTATTCTATTCCCTGATCCTGGCAATGCCATTGCCTTTGGTAAGTATAAATTGCTTTTCCCTATGAAGGAAAACAATCATTTTTGTAAAAAAGGTGAAATTTAGTAAAGTATGATTCAGATTGTGTTGTTTTACCAGTTTTAGAGGTAAATCTGCACAATACATTAGGAGCACTATCTGATGTTTGAGTTATGTGGCAATTATGCAAAAACACACAGACTTATGTTCACTGTGAGCGTGTGAAAAAATCGAACTCTTTGATCATTATTTTCCCTCTGTATTTAACAGTGCAATCTTTTGCAAAATGTTTTATACCATGTACCTGATTACAAAAACTGCTCAATTTCTGAGGTGGTTACATTACTATACACCTATGGTAAATTAAAAATACAAGTGAGCAATAAATATAATACTGGTAATGCAGTGAAC
>RJWM01050686.1:0-10682 GCA_004363535.1 Dasyprocta punctata
TTGAGTGAGGCAGTGGACAAAGAAAAAATGATAAAGGATGGACACAATGAGACAAGGGGACAGATGTCAGCCAACAGCAATTGGTCCAAGGGAGACAGGAGAGGGGGGAGGAGGAGGGGAAGGGGAGATGAGAGGAACGAAGTCGTGTCCTGTACAGGATCCTAGTAACATTCCTCAAGGTAAACATTCTATGTCATAAATGGAGCTAAGAGAAAAAATACAAACTACTACATAAAAATTGATAAAGCAACCAGAGAAGGAGTTGGGAAGGCAGGGAAGGAAAGAGAATTAGAAAAAGAGAACTACAATGTGTACATTAACTACCCCTAAGATGGCTGTAAATTGCATGAATTGCAAACATATGCAAATTAAATTTTTAAAAAACGAATATAGAAGATGTGCACAAAATACTACAAAATTACAATAAGGCATCCATTTGTGGACTTATGTGACTTAAATAGAAAACTACATACAGTTTAATTTTTCTCTTTTTTCCATCTGAAGAGCTTGCTCTTTTTTGAAAAAAATTTAAAAGAGAATAAAGAAAGCAACTAAAATGATACAGAATTTCAAAACAAGATGATAGGACCTTCAAAATGGTTATTATATTGCATATTGTTACTTCAAAACAGTTGCTCAGATTACCAGATATAGGCATACAAAATTGATCAAACAATGTAAACACTAACTGTGCCTTTCAATGAACCAATAGAATTACTAGTACAATTATCTTAGCTATCTTGTCTCTTTATATGTATTTTTCCCTTCCTTCTCTCCATTCTCCCACACAAGTTGTTCTTTCCTTTTGAGCAGTTTTTCTCTCTGTCACAACATCTATTGTACCATTTTGATCTTATTTACTCTTTCAGTTTCTTACACCAGGGAGCAATACGATGTTTACACATGCGAATCTGATTCATTTCACTTATGAGTGTGCTGTCTAGTTGCTTCCATTTACATGTAAAAGCCTCAAGCTTATCCTTCTTTATAGCTGAGTAGTACCACATTATATAAAAATACCACATCTTTTTTATTCATTCTGCTGTTGACAGGCATTTGGGTTGTTTCCAAGATTATCTATTACAAATCGTGCTGCTATAAACATGGGTGCACATATATTGCTGTAGTATGTTGTTTTCAATTCTTCTGGAAAAAAAAACCAGAAGGGGAATAAGTGGGTTCAATGGAATCTCTAACTCTAGTGTTTTGAGGACTATTTGCCTTGATTTCCACAGTAATTGCACCAGTCTACCCTCCCACGAAAAGTGGAAAAGTGTTCCTTTTTCCCAATAGCACCATCAGCATTTGTTATTGGATGATTGTTTGATGATAGTCATTCTTCTGATGTGAGTTGGAATCTCAGTGTTGTTTTAATTTAATAAATGATGTTGAACATTTTTTCAAATATTTGTTTGCCATTTGTATTTCTTCCTCTGAGAAGTGTGTATTCATCACAGATGCTCATTTTTGGATTGGGTGTTTGAATTCAGGGAGCCTCATTTTCTGCAAATCTTTGTATGTTCTAGATAAATGTTCTTTGTCAGAGAGACACTTAGCTGGGTTTTGTATTCACTCTGTTGGTGATTTATTTTGTTGTGCAAAAACTTGTTAATAAGGTGAAATCCTTGTAGTTGATTATTTGAAGTATTTCCCGTGCAGTTTGATTTTTGTTTATGAACTCTCTGCCTACCCCTATGTCTTCAAGATTTCTACCTGCTTTGTCTTCTAGTAGATTTAGCGCTTCTGTTTTAATATTTAGATCTTTGATCCATTTTGACTTTAGTCTAGTGTATAGTGACAGGTACGAATCTAGTTTTAGTCTTTGGCATGTGGAAAGCCAATTTTTCCAGCACCATTTAAATAAAGAGACTATCATTCTTTCAGTGAACAAATTTGTTACCTTTGTCAAACATAAGGTGGTTGAGTGTGTTTGTAGTTGCTTTAGCATTTTCTACACTGTTCCACTGATCCTCAGGTCTCTTCTTCTGCCAGTACTACGCTGATTTTATTACAGTAGCTTTGTAATACAATTTCAAGTCAGGGACTGTTATGCCTCCTGCCTTGCCTTTGTTGCCTAGGATTGCCTTTGCTATTCTAGGTCTCTTCTAGTTACAGATGAATTTTAAGAATGTTTTCTCTAGAGCTATGAGGTATGCTAATGGTATTTTGATAAAAGTAAATTACATCTATAAAATAATTTTGTTGCTTCTCTTTCTTTCTTTAGAAAACTATGTTTTCTTCTCTTGGATGTAAACCTTTTTAACCACCTGGGCCTCTTCTTAGATTTAAAGCTCAGAAACATCTCCCTTAAGGGCCTGGGAGCCATCAGGTGAGAGCGTGAGCACCGGTGAAGAGAGAGCTGCTGCCCCTCCTCACTGTGCAGTGAGCCCTGGGACCGCGCTCCACGCTGTGTCTGTCAGTGTGATGTAAGTGTAGGAAAAGTTCTATTTTCCTTTGGGGAAAGACACTGATATCAATGGCTGCTTCATTTTTAAGATGAAGGTAGAGAGAAAGGTGTGCAGCAAATGATGTTTCCTTTGCTCTTGAGGAAAGGTGTCTTTTCTGTAAGAACACATCTGCATGGCTCAGAGGACTGGGAGATTCCTTTCTGTCAGAGTGATCTCATTACTGGTTTTACATAATTTAATCAGTTTTTCCAGTTGATTGCTCGCATGCTATGCATCACACTCTGCTTTAAGACTTAACGAAGTTGTTTAGTTCTTCTAAAAATATGGAAGGCACTTCTTCAGTGGGCAGGAGATCCTGTCCTTTAATGATTCCCGAGAAGTAAGCACAGGAACTCTTCTCCCTGAGTTCAGCAGAGCAGGAGCTCAGGCAGCCTGGGCCGTGTGCAGCTGGGGCGGGCAGGGCAGGCACTGGGACTACGCTGCTGCCCTGCCCTGCACTAGCTCTGCAGCTGGGTCAGGACTGGCCTACAGCATTGGACACACAGCTGGTGCTGAGGAATTTCAGAGCTGGGCAGTGTTAGGAAAGGACTAAAAGTCACCCAACAGCCAACAGAAACATCCAGAGACTATGGTGCCAGATATGACAAACATGTGTCAAGTCACCACTGAAGTTAAACTCAGGTGTTTTACAAACATCAAATTCTTAACCACATGACCTGATCACAATGAAAAGGAAACTCACATACACACACACACACACACACACACACACAACGTAAGATTATTTCAAAGACTGTGCATAAAATTCCAAGAAGGAATTTCACTGTTTTGATTTTAAAGTGCATTTCCAACATTGAAAATACACTAACATGAGCTACTTTTATTATTAGGGTGACACTGTGGAAATTATTATTATCACACTGTGGAAACAGTTAGTGAGGAAATACATAGCACATACGAGATGAATATTCCATTCCCAAATTGCTCAACATAAGAAGAATTTTAGTTTTCAGAGATTAGTGGATTTGAGATTATTTACATTGCCTTTATCAGAAAAACAAAGTCAATAGTTCAATACCAGATATGAAATACCTCTAAATTCCAAATACTTTGAAATATGAAACTTTTGGGTGATCATAGCAGCATTTGTTCAAAACAGTTCACATTTTTGAAAATTTTAGATTTCAGATTTCAGATTTTCTAATTAGTTTTGTATATCCTATACCCTATGCAGTGATCCTCATGAAATAAAACTGACATCATGACATCAGAATCTGAAAGGCAGAGTGAAATTGATGGATTATAAGAAAGAATAATTCTGATATAGCACAATTTGCTCATTCTGTTACCAGCAAAAGAGATTCTTTATGCAATTCCTTACAGTACTAACTCCTTTGAAATACTCACTAGAACACCTATGATGGAGATGAGAGAGAGGAAGACCTCTGGTCCTGCACTCAAAGCCTTCCCCAGATTCAGCCCATTGGCAACCTCTCCCCTGGTGCTGAGGGAGGAGAGACCACTTCTGCTGTGAGCAGGGGACAGGAGCTGCCCACGTCCTCTCCTCCTCCAGGGCCCTGAGTGCTGACATGGGAGGGCAGACCCAGGCCTCACCAGCTCTGCATGAGCAGCTCTCAGGGCCTTGCTCCGTCTCACCCTGCAGACCAAATCCGAAGCTAATGAGTGATGCTGGATCTAGAGAAAACACTGCAGAGAAAACACCACCTTCCCAAGATGCCAGAGATGGCCCTGGATGCCAGAGGGAAAGGAGCCTCAGTAGCTGCTGATGCTGTGCAGAGGGTTTCTGGGGATCACAGACTGCAGAGCATGAGACCTGTTTCTCAGCTCAGTTCTGAAATTTGGACCAATATTTAAACCCTAAAATTCTTTGCTTGATTTTTTTTAGCCACTGCAGTTTCACCCCCTTTGAAACTCTCCTGCACTGAAATCTTAGACAAAACTCACTGGAAAATGCAGGTTAAAGTCAGGAACCCGCTTCAGGAATTGATGGAATGATGAGCACCGTGATGAGAATCAGTGCAGCAACAGAAAATTCCAACAACGGAGTCCGAATGGTGAACCATGAACAGGCGGGAGGGTGAGCACCACGCACCAGGGAGGCGATGTCAAAGATCCTCAGAGGTGCTCATTAAAGATGATGGAAAAGACCGCTCTGAAGGCTCTTAAGTAGTGCTTTCCAGTGGACAATATTGGATTTCAGCAGGTTTTGTTTTGTTTTGTTTTATCTTTTCGGGACAGGGTCTCACTATGCAGTTCAGGCTGACCTTGAGCTCACTTTGTAGCCCAGGCTGGTCTTAAAATCACAAGGATTCTCCTGCCTCAGCCTCCTGAGTGCTGGGATTACAGGCATGCACCACTATGTCCAGCTACAATTTGAATTTTTAATTGCTATTAAACTTGACTTTTCATGTATTTACTGACAGTATTGAATTTTTTTGTTGTTGTTGTTGAGCAAAACCTATTCAAATCCTTAGAAAAACCTGGGCTTTAAAACAAAAGACGTGCATAGATTTAGTAGGTATTTTATCCTATTTAACAAATTCCTATTTCAAGTGTGAATTGCTTTCTAGGTAACTGGTAAGCAATGTTTCTGGGAAGACAGAAAATGCATGTTTGAGAAATTGCAGCATTTAATCCTAAAAATAAGGAGGAATCAGCAGGGAATGAGGACAGAGCAGGCAGACCAGGGTGAGTCCAAGCTGGGTTTATAGTGCAAAACTGCCTTGTGTGTTTTCTCAGTGTATGTTGATTCAACTTATTGCTCAGCAGCATATATTTCACTAAAGTAATTACAAACTGTCTGCTCAGATATCCTGATGTTTCCCTTTCAGTTTGGTGTTTTCATTCTAATGTAAGGTTCATACTGACTCCAGTCAGGCCCTGTCTGCAGTGCAGGTGTCCTGAACTGGAAGAATTTCCACGTCAGAAACAGTGTTTAATCTTACAGACTCACACTCCTTTTAAACCTGAAGCAGTTGCTAAAGAATTTAAGTGAGAATCAAAACCCTACCAGAGATGACAATGACAGAACTGTGGGTTCTGTGACTTCTTCCCACAGCCCAGTGTGAAATAAAACAGAGAATGAAGGCTGACATAATGTCTTTAAGACAAAACGAAGAACACATCAAAGACCCTGACAAAGGTGCCACCACAGCATGGGCTGAGCTTGGCCCTGGGCAGAGGTCCCACTCCGGTCCCCAGCAGGGACAAGAAGTCACCTCAGGGAGATTCATGTAGTGTCCAGAGTCAGCTTTACACAAGATATTCAGAAAAGAGTTCAAGGGGAAAAAAGTGGAAAAACATGGAAATAGGGCTTTTGCAATTGGGCAGAGAAATAAGAAAAAGAAAAGAGTGAAGATGCGCTATGTTCAGGAACTAATATTCCTGGATGATTTGGATTACAATGTTCTGTAACACTGAAAAAATAAAAACTCAATTTCAAACACAAAAAGAAAAGACAAGGTGCAAAAGTGTGGAGAATTACCCAAAAAAAGATTATGTGAGCACCTTAACTTGTACAGTATTAATAAGAAAGTGTGTTTGCAGAACTAAAGCATTCCATCCAGAGAAGCAAGAAGAGAGGGAAGGGAAGGAGGACAGAGAGGGCAGCCCAGGCCAGGCCCAGACCCGCAGGGCGGCAGTGCAGGCCCAGGCCTCTGTGCAGGGGAGGGCAGGAGGGTCCAGCCCGCCCGCTCCTCCTCACTCACCTGCGCCTGGCCAGGGCAGCAGCAGCCAGAGCAGGAGGGGCCTGAAGCGCAGGGCCCAGGGCTGCATCCCAGGCGGCTCAGGGGGAGGTCGGACCCTGTCCTCGCTCTGTCACAGCCGGAGTACAGGTCGGTCCCCCGTAGTCACTCTCCTGCAGAAAAAGGGGAAATTGAGTCCTGGACAGAACACCTAGGCATGGGGGATTGCAGCTGGGGTCAGTGTACTCCTACTCGGTCATTTATACAGTGAAGAATAAATGAGAAAAAATGCAGCCTGTAATGGTGATTGATAGAATGAACCGAAAACATCATAGCCTAGAAAGAAAACTGAACCTAAACACATCTTAGTTCCAAATCTGTTTTTCTGAATTGAAATGAAAAACTATGTATTTAGTCTTTCTAATATTTCCACATTATCAGTCATTAAGAAACTCCACCATACAAACTTATGTGGAAACATTGCACAGTTATGAGGCCAAAAGAGAAAGAAGAAATCTAGAAGGAATTTCAGGTGCTGGCAGGGATTGGAGCAAAGGCTGCTCTGCTGCAGGGCGAATCAGAGGCCCACCCAGTGCTCTGATGTACAAAGTTCATCATTTCTCCTCAGCACTTACCTATCTTATATTTCAGGTACAAAATGACCATAAACACTTCCAGTGGTTGCAGTCATATTTCTCAAAACCTCAAAACCTCCAAGCAACACAGAAATGTTTATTCATAAAATGAGAGCAAATATTCCAGTGCAATGAAAATTTGGCATAGGTCATTTAAAAATTTGGAGACAATGCAGAATTAATTCACAGACTTAGGTTTTTAATACCAGGTTTCAGGAGAAAATGCTCATTTCCATAGATACAGCTAACATTGAGAAAATAAACTTTACATTGTTCCATTGAATTACATTGTTAATTCATTGTATCCATTTTTTCCTGAATATTTTTGAAGGAAAAACCTTAAAGGAACATTCCTAGGGAAATGTGTTTCCATATATTTGAGGGTATTTTTGTTTTTCTTTGTATATTTTTACTGTCTTAATGCTTTCCAGTAGACAATGCTGCATCTCAACAGATTTTATATTTCTTCTCACTAACAAAATTCAATATTTTTATTTCTTGACAGAATTGAGTTTCTATTTTTGTTGGGAGAAATGCAAGTCCTTAGATAAGCCTACCTGAGCTTTAAAGTACAGATGTGCATAGATTTAGTAGGCTTTTTCTCCTGTTTTACAAATTCCTATTTCAAGTGTGAATTTTTCCTTAGGGGGTTAATAAATGATATTTTTGGGGAAGACAGCAGAACTAATTTTATTACCTCTTGTAAAATTAAGTTTATGCATTTTATTGTTCAGTCCTATACATGTTGTTAACATAATGACAGACTATATGTTCAGATGTCCTTTCACATTGGTGTTTTTCAGATAAACTGAGCATCACATTTATTTCAATCAAGCTCTGTCTGCAGTGCAGGTATCCTGACTCTGACCAATCTCCATGTCACAAATGCTATTTAACCTTCGCAACTGACACTCTTTTTGAACCTGAATCAGTTGTTAAAAGAATTCAAAGATGGATCCCAATCCTGTCAGAAAGGACAATTAGAGATTTGTGTGCACTGTGACTCCTTCTTTCCACAGCATAATGTGAAACAAAACACAGAGGGAAGCATGAAATAAAATCTTGAAAAGCTAATTGGAAAACAAGCCAGAGACCCTGTCTGAGGTGCCGCAGCGGTGTGGGCTGAGCATGTGCCTGTGCAGAGGCCCCACTCCAGGAGTGCAGCAGGGTCAGGGCTTTGATTTTAAGAAGATTGATGCGGTGTCCAGAGTGAACTTTAGACAAGGTTTGCAGAAAAGGGTTGAAGGAACAAAAATGCAAAAATATGAAAATAGGGATTTTGCAATTGGGCAGGAGAAGGAGAAAAAAATTGAGATGTGCTATGTACATGAACTAATCTTCACAGATGATTGTGATTATAATGTACTGCAAACATGCAATAATAAAAAATAAATTTAAAACTACAGAAAGAAAGGTTGAGTTGCAAAACAAAAGAATTACACAAGAAAAGATTATTTGAACATCTTATTTGGTACAGTGTTAACAAAATGTATGATGGAGGAACTGCAGCATTCTATCCCGAAAAGCAAAGAAATCAGAAAGGGAAGGAGGACAGAGAGGGCAGCCCAGGCCAGGCCCAGGCCCTCAGGGCGGCAGCGCAGGCCCAGGCCTCTGTGCAGGGGAGGGCAGGAGGGTCCAGCCCGCCCGGATCCTCCTCACTCACCTGCGCCTGGCCAGGGCAGCAGCAGCCAGAGCAGGAGGGGCCTGAAGCGCAGGGCCCAGGGCTGCATCCCAGGCGGCTCAGGGGGAGGTCGGACCCTGCCCTGGCTCTGTCACAGCCGTGGTCCAGGTCGGTCCCCCGTGATCACTCTCCTGCTGGAAAAGGGGAAACTGAGTCCTGGACAGAACACCTAGGTGAGGGGGATTGGAGCAGGGATCAGTATTCTTTAGCATCTTGTTTATACATTAAAGGACAAATGAGAAGAAATGCAACTTGTAAGAGGGTGGTTGATTCCATGATGAAAAAAAATCACTGCATAAGGAAAACACTGGCTCTAAACTCTTTTTAGTTTCAGAGTTGTTTTGCTGAATAGAAATTGAAAACTATTCAAGTACTCTTTATAATACGTTCACACTATCAGTTATTAAGAAACTCCAACATACGAACTTATGTGGAAACATTACACAATTGTGAGGCCAAAAGAGAAACAGGAAATCTCTAAGGAATTTCACGTGCTGGCAGAGATTGGAGCAAACACGGATCTGACACAGGGCTAATCAGAGCTGCACCCAGTGCTCTGCTGAGCAAGGTTCATCATTTCTTATCAGCATTCGCTTATCCTAGGTTTCAGGGGCAAACATGACCATAAACACGCCTAGCAGTTTATGCACATTTCTCAAAATGTAAAAACAGCACAGAAATGCCCCGTGATGAGCACGGATATCTGCTCTGCCTCTGGATGGAGAATCATGAACAGCGTCCCCAGCACCCAGGCTGCCCCAGGAGGCGCTGTGCGGAGCGGGCGGAGCTGTCCCCGAGGGGCAGGCAGGTGGGGTCCCCTCCCCTGAGCCTGTGAGAGGAGACTCAGGAGCAGCAGGAGGAGACCCGGGGCACAGAGGGCGGCGGGGTGGGGACAGCAGGGCGGCCTGGGGCCGAGGGGACGCGGAGCCGCTGAGAATCCTGATGGTGGAGGAGGCCACGCAGATCTAACTCGGGAGGGGACGGACAGGCTCACAACGTCATGGGCCCAAGCAGCCCATTATTCCGTGTTAAATTTATAAAGCGGGTATGAAAACGACAGAAATAAAAACAAAGTCAAAGAAAAAAGTAAACAGCGCTAATAATAAACGCACAGACCTCCCAGCAATTCTATGAAGGAATGAACCCAGGAAACCGCTGTCTTCTCTCCTGGCCTTAAGAACACAGAGAAGATGCTGATCCCACACACTCGAGGCTCTCTGCACAAAGCGCTGTACGTGGTCAGAGCTCTCCCCGAGGAGGAGTCACCACACAGGGACGCTGGCGCAGGAGGGCAGCAGGAGAGTTACTCACATCCCGAAGGGGCAGCTGCAGCAGGGCCCCAGGGGGCCGCTCCAGGGCAGGGACAGCAGCTGAGCTCAGGAGCAGCTGTGCCTGCGAGGAGGGGCTCGGCTCTGTGTCCCCCGGGGATGGCTCCTCGGACCAGGTCCTGGATTTCGGGCACAGCTCCTTCCTAGCTGGGTGGTATCAGGTGCCGGGGTCACATGCCAGGGCCAAGGTCGCCTGATCAGGAGAGAGCTTGGGTGTGGACTTAATAACAGATAACTAACCAATCTCGTGCCTGAACCTCAAATAAAGAATCGACTGCAGTTTTTTCTTTAAAAGAAGCTATGATATTATTGGTACCTTGATGTATTAATATTGGTTTTAAGACCAAGGCTTTTTTTTTTTTGATATATTAGGGTGATATATAGTATAAAAAGTTTTAGTGGATAAGAATGAAGTTGCTTTAAGTGGTGAAAATCATATTTCCTTAGTGGAGTCAAAAGAAGGAAACCAAATTCTAATGAATTTTGTCTTTTTAGATTTTCTGTTGTAATATTTTTAATTTTCATGTCATTAGACAAAATCATATCCAATATTTTAGCAAATTTTAATGATTTTCCCAGTGTGCAGGACACTTTCCTTATAATAATAATACCTTCATGTATTTCTTGCATTAATTGAGTAGGTTTGAGTTACGGTGTTGTCTTTTTTGACCTTGAAGAGAGATGGGTGGATGCTTCTCTCTGTGGAGACTGAGGAAAAAACCAAAATGATGCTTAAAGAAAACAATACCCTCCATTGACTTTTAAAATATCCCAGTTTTCAACGACCTTGATAGAATTTTACTGTGGTATGGGGGTATAGATGAGTATATATTAGAGACAGTATACAATATAGTAGGTTAATGCCTAATCAGATAGAGAGCTCAAGAAACACAGGATTCTCTGATACCAAAAAAAAAAAAAAAAAA
>RJWM01050687.1:0-10670 GCA_004363535.1 Dasyprocta punctata
CACGTTGTTGTCTTTTGATTTGCTTTGCTTTGTTTTTGCTTTGTTTTGTTTTGTTTTACTTTTTCTGGAAAACAGAGGCAGGGCTGGTGGTCGTGTTTGAGATCTTTAGGTTATTAGAAAGGTCCTGGAACTTGCCAAGACTGTGTAACCAGTTGGAAGCAGCTAGTTAGATCTAGTCACCAGAAACTATAAAATGCCCCAGGGCTGGAGATAGAGCCCAGTGGTTGAGCACTTCCTGGAATATATAAAATCCTGGGTTCAATTCGCACATTCAGAAATAAGAAAACAAAAGGCAAAAACACAAAACAACAACAACACAAAAACAGACTTTTAAAGTTCAGACAACAAAGTAAAGCATGAAATTTGAAAGATGGCTGCTCTCTGTCTATATCCCCAAACCAGCAGTACTGCTTGTTGACAATTTGATCTGAGCTTTTAGAGAGGTCAGGAACAGATAGATAAGAAGTGTCTTCTTAAGCAATTGGCAAAGATGATGATTCTTTCCCCTCGTCACATTTGCAGGCAACTGATAAACATCAGCAAAAGAGGAAAAGAAAGTAAATGTCATGCAGTGTTCACAAAGTACCCTAATTATGCCCTGGGCATAATTTTTGTTATGTCACTAGGACAATGACCAGCCTTTTTTAGTTAGTAGGCAAAATAATACATTATTTGTTGAGAATGTACCTGTACCAGTCACTTGACAGAGACTATCTTATCTCCATAATAATCCTATTAAATATTCATATTGTCTTCCCTATTTTATCAATGAAAAAACAGAGGCCTAGGGAAGATTAAGTATCCAATGTCCTACAGATAATGAGAGGTTGAATTAGGATTTAACCCAAGCAGTTTGACCCCAAAACCTATGTCTATAAACACTATAACTATGTACTAAAGCACGATCCTCCATTTATATGAATAGGTGTTAGAAAAGATGGGGGGAAAAATAACAGAAAAGTAGTACCTGTGACAGAAGCAAAGATGCAAGTGTCACAGAGTACAAGGTGACTAACTCTAAACATTCAAGGTGACTTGTATATCATCAAGGAAACACCTGAAGGAAATTAAGAAAATGAGTGAGGTGTTTTCCAGGTAAACAGAAAAGGAGGTTCAGATGCAATAAGGTGCAAAGTCTGGAAGACTCTGAGTAGCAGGCTGTGCATGTGTAACTGGCAGCATATGGGAACAGCTGAAGCATTAGTCAGTGTTAGACTTGTAGAAGTCTGGAGGCTTGAGGTCTTATCCTATGGATGATGTTAAGTCACTAAAATACTCTAGGTTGACTATGTGCACCTGCTGGTGTTGTGGCATAATCAGGTTGCCATTACCAAGGGTGAGAAGTTGAAAATACTTGTACACTGGCTGTCTCCAGAGAAGTCACTCCACTGAAGTTTATAAGAAACAGTTAGAGCCATCTCCAAGGGACTCTTACAGCCAGGGACACCTGGTCTAACGAGCAAGTTATGTATACAAGATCACACATTTCCCTCCGAGATATGAAACACAAAGAAAGGCGCTTTATACCTAGTCACCTACTACTGCATTCCTCCTTCTTCTATCTAATTTCCAGTAACATAGAATAGCCCTAGGTACTCTTCAATACTTACAGGTGCAATATCAGGCTTCAATTAAGTGTTGACTTCCCTGTTGTAAATAAGTCGACAATCTTGCAAAACTTGGCACTGATTCAAATAAGGGAGCTGAGCTGAACTTTCTTCATCACCAACATATCAATTTGGCTTATTTTATACTATGCACCCTACATACATACACATAATATATACACCAGGATGTGTTGTACGGTTCTCTTTTGGAGTCAGCATGGGATAGATCCTAGCACACCACACGAATCAAAATCTAAAGGTGCTCAATTCCCTTGTATAAAATAGCATAGTAGTTGCACCATAACCCACACAATTCTTGTATACTTAAAAATTATCTCTAGATTATTTATATTACTGGTTACAATGTAAATACCATGTTGGGCTGGGAATGATCCCCAGCACCACAAATCAATAAATAAGTAAATATAAGTAGTTGTTATACTATGCTGTTTAGGAGTAATGACAAGGAAAAAATGTACAGTTAAAATTTCTAAATATCATTTTCAATCAGCAGTTCATTGAATCTATGGATGAATGAACCACAGATACTGACAACTGACTGCATATGTGTACTATACAAATGTATACAGATATAAACACACATGTGTACCCATTTCATGTTTTAAAACTTTATTCTTACATGTTAATGGAAAACATCACCCTAATGTTTTGAATTTTGCATTTATAGTCAGTAATACCTAACTGATAGAATTGCTATAAAGCTTAAATGGCAGAACGTATATTGTACCTAACATACACTAATCAAGGCAAACACTTGTTCACAGTTCCTCTTTCCTAACTTCAAACTGAACAGCAATGGGCATAAGGAATCTCAGACTGTAATTGTCTGAAAAATGTCAAGAAAAGGAGACAGAGTTTCCTCAAACTACGTTAAAGGAAAGTAACTCATTATGAAATTTTATGACAAGAAAGTTCAAAAATGGCTGGATCCAGAGCTTAAGCATGCTTTAGGCTATTAGGCCTTCCTGTGCCTTTCCCCTCTTCTCCTCTTCTGTCCTTTTTCCTTCCCACCATTTCTTCCCTCCATACTGGCTAGATCCTCAGGAAACTTCTTCCCAAGAGTGGCAAGCACAACTGGCAGCGGTTCTAGAATTAAACTTTTATCAGCAATAAAATATCAAAATAGATCACCTTTTTCCAATGGGCTGGTCAAGAATCTCTCAAAGGACTGGCATCCCCTGAAAACCATTCAAATCCTGAGAATCACTAGAACATGATAAGCCCAAACTCCCTACCAATGGGATACTTAGAACCCTTTATGGAATTCTGGTAAATTCAAATAAGAGAAAAGAAATAAGCGGACATATGTTCCAAAAAACAAATAAATCCGACCAAGAATATGGTAAAAGTTCCACAGTAAGTCATAAAATAAAGCCTAAAAAAATTAAGCTTCACGCTTATGCATAGAAAGCCTCTGTGTAGGTGAATAAATAAGAACAAAAGCATCCCCTCTGTGGCACTTCAACTCCTTGGGCCCATGGCCTGGCAAAGTGGTCGGGTTTTCAACCGAAAGCGAGTGCCTTCCTCTAGCCCTGTCCAGAGCCAGGGTCCACTGAACTGACGTGGACTGGGCTCAGCTCTTTGCTGCTCCCTTGGGAAGCTACGTTGGAGCGCTTCTCCCTGGGTCTCTCGGACTGGACTTGGAAGACGCACAACACTCCTCCCCTGCCTGCCGAGACACCGTGGGCGGTCAGTATTTTCTTGGTGGAGCAGTGGATACAAACTGGTATTGAGAGCCACGTCCTTGATAATTAAAATAGTTGAGTTCACATTGTCATGGACATGTGTTAGTTTCTGCCAAATAAATTTCCACTTTGCAAAATAGAAAATTTGCAGAACATGTTGTCTCAAGGTAATGGTACACATTAACCTATTCAGAAGTTTGAAAAAATTAAGATTCATAAACTCAAACTGGAGTGACAAGTAGGAAGTTGTTGAATTTCACATAAAAATGGGTGATTATGCTTTTTGTATTAGAACTAATGTATCAGAAACTCACCAAAACTTGAGTGGGAATCAGACATAAATCACCTGTGGTAACAGACAGCACTTCAATGGCGAGGTCCTTCTGTAATTCTTTGTGGGTATTGCCATTGCCACCACTGCTTTGACCCACTGTATCCAGAGTACCTGAGAGGATTATTCACAGGACACAGAAAGGGGTGGAGGTGAGTCATGAAATGCAGGCGTAAGGGGCAGGTAGAAAGGGAGGGGAAGGGAAGGGAATAAAAAGGAAGGGAAGAGGAGGAGAAGGGAGAGGAGAGGAGGGCAGGAGGAGAGGAGGGGAGGGGAGGGGAGGGGAGAGGAAAGGGAACAATGGTGATGGCCTGTTTCTCCTCCCCTGAGCCACATTTACATGTACAACCACGTGTTGGGCTCTCTCAAAAAAAAAAAAAAAATTTACCAAAAGGTTTCCCAGAGTCCACTGGAAAAATAGGTGTCAAGATCCCCAGAAGTGAGCTACCTGAGAAGGAGCCTGCAGGTTGATCCTCCCGAAATCCTGTTCCAAGTTTTAGCCTGGTGCAGATGCAGCTATATATCCCTTGGTCAAAGACAGCTTCTGTTTCTGACTCAGAGGACCCAAAGACATGGAGATCAGAAGTTATAAGCACAGAATCAATAAAGGCTGGGTTCTATCTTTGGGTTCTATCTGGGTTCTACTTGACTTTACCCCTTCTAGATTAGGAGTGGTAAGAACACCCATCTTCATAGGTGTGCTGTGAGAAATATTTTAATGAAGTTAACACATAAAACACAGTAGCTTGCATACAGTGAACACCTACTAACTGATAGTTATTAATATTACTGTACAGTTCATCTAACATACTTGGAAGGAATTCTCTAAATTCATTTAACCATCATCCAGTCAATATTGAAAATCTTTTTTAGAGCTGAACAACTAAGGTTTGTAACTAGGAGTAGTGGTGCAGGCCTGGAGTCTCAGAACTTAGGAAGGCTAAGGCTGCAGGGTTGCAAGTTCAAGTGTGGCCTGGGCAAGCTATTGAGGCCCTATCTCAAAATTCATATAAACAAAAAGGACAGAGGAAGTAGCTCAGTGATAAAGTGTCCCTAAGCTTAATCCTCAGTAATGAAAACAATATGTTTGCACCTGAAGCACTCAGTGAAAACCTTTGAATATTATGAAAAGACACATGAACAACTCCATAAAATGTCTTTGAAAGTACTTTGCCAAGGCTGATAACAAATGAGTGGAAAAGAAAACTCGTTCAAATAATTTCACGGGCCCTACTGAGAAACTTCGTAGCTTCAGAAGAACAAGTTCTAGAAATCGTCAGTTTTTTTTTTCTCTCCAAAATTCATTTGTATAAATTTTACTAGAAATAAATTTTCAGAACACAATCCTGCTAAAATCAATGATGATAATGGTCACATTTAAGGTAACCTGATTTTTGCTGCTATAGTAAATAAACAGAAAACATTAACACATAAAACAGTCCTGGGGCTGGGGATATAGCCAGTGGCACAGCACCTGCCTGGCAAAATCAAGGTCCAGTAATAGAATTTCCACTACCAAAAAAAAATCTGTACTGGTAGGCTGCATGTGGTGGTAAACCCAGCGCTTGGGAGGCTGAGGCAGGAGGATTGTTGTGAGTTTGAGGCCACTCTGGGCTACAAAGTGAATTCAAGACCAGCCTGAACTGCATAGTGAGACTCTGTCTCAAAAAGACCATAAAAAAAAAAAAAAAAAAAAAAAAAAAAAAAAAAAAAAAAAAAAAAAAAAAAAAAAAAAAAAGCAGCCCTGGTCTTTTGAATTGTTTCCATTGCAAGTTGACATAAACATGGTTGGGTGGGAAAGCTGAGTGAACACAGAAGCAGAAATTAAAGGGATACAGGCTGGGGATGGAGCTTAGTGGTAGAGCACATGGTTAACATGCTGGATAATCCAGACCCTGGGTTCATGTCCCAACACAGAAAACAGTAAAAAGGAGAGAGAAGGGAGAGGAAGAGAGAAGGAAAGGTGAAAAGTGAAAGGTGAAAGGTGAAAGGTGAAAGGAAAGGAAGGGCAAGGCAAGGAAAAGAGCCAGTGTGATAAACTGAAAGCCAAGAACTCTAAGAATTGCTGGCGACCACCAGAGTGATGAATGAGGCATGGAACACAGTTTCCCTCACAGCCCCCAGAACTGAGAGATAAGCAGTCCAGTTTGTGGTCATTTACTGTGGTGTTATGGCTTGAATGCCCCCTCCAAAACTCAAGCTGAAAGTCAGTTGCCACTGCGACACTACCGAGAGGTGCAACCTTTATGAGGACTCCACTCCCATGAGAGACCCATGCCGTCACTGCGGGGCGCGCTCCTCCAGGCAGGGGCGGTCTCTCTGGCGCATCGCCCTGCTCTACATCCTTGCTCTCTCCCGAGCGCTCTCACCGCCTGATGTCCTCCCCCACGTTAGGTACAGCAATGGCCCTCCCTGACTCTGACACCTGATCATTAGACTTCCCAGTCTATGAAAAATGCATTCATTTTCCTTATAAGTCATCGAGTCTGCCGTATTTTGTTAAAGAAGTGCAGAAGTGACTAAGATTTACGATGACCCCAGGAAACTCATGCAGCTGGAGACATGGTGCAATGGAATGAAAATTAAAATTCTAGACTAACGGCCTTAATTTTAGTTCATTTTACCCCATTGTGACCCATAACAAAGGCCAGTTCTAATGCTGAGAGTGGCATTTGTCTTACCTGTAAAATAAAGATCATATTATTTGCCCTGACAATTTAGAGGATTTTATGGAAATTAAATCAAATCTTTCTAAACAATACTGCATGTTCCAAAGTGTGTTCAGTTGAACTTGAGGGTCTAGTAAAAGATTTTCATGGTAAAGTTGGTTTGGGAAATGCTATAGATACAACTTCTCTGTACAAGACTCACAAAATGCATATGAAAGGCAGACAGAATATTTGCAATTTGGAGTCTATTTAGCCTTGTTTTACCTAGACTTCTTCAAGTTTATTTGATCACGGAATATTTCCTTTGGGGAAATCCAATTAATATATTTCAGATGCTTGTATTGCTTCAGAGCATAGCTCAGGAAACTCTGTGTTATGCAGTTGCAGGGTACTTGGCTTTGGGGGATCTACCTTTCAGAATTATTTATGTAGTAAGAAATGGAAAACACTTGGGCAGCCTGCAGAAGCCATCCATGTGTCACCATGGCAGCATTGCAGCTCTTACAGTTCACCCGTGCGGCTCTGCTGAGGGGAACTGATAGAGTGATGTAAATGGAGTAACAGGTTTTTAAAGATGCCCACTCAACCTCCAAGTGAGGAACAGCAGACATTCATTCTTCTGCCTCCAGAAGGATGGCAGGAAGGAAACAGCCAATAATTTTGTGCTCCCTGTGATCTGAGCCTCAGGACAGACAATTTCACAAACATTTTCTCATCTCATTGAACTCTTCATGGTCATAATGTTTGTATCTTAAAACTTATATCTAAAAAATATGTTGGTACGTGAAAACACATTTTCTTTAATAACAAAAACAACTTAGAGTTACATTATTTATTAGCACTTTACTATCAGTAGAACCTAAAATAAGTAAATATTTGAGAGTCTAATCCAAAATCACAGACCATGCCTATTGTATGTTAGAAAAACCAACAAGTGTTATTTGTCCTAACAATTCTAAGTGATAAGTTAATTCATCTGTTATTCAAGCCATGGGTGCAGAACAGAGCAGCAAATATTACAGACATGGTCCCTGACCCTCTGGAAACTGTATTCTAGAGGAAGGAGGGATATGTACAAAGTGATGATATTATAATAGAGAAAATTAACGAAGGAAGCAAGATAAAAAGGGAAGTGAATGTGCAATTGCACAGCATGATCAGGGAAGGCCTCACAGAGCAAGGGATTTTGAGCAAGTCTAATGAAAATGTAGGAACACTCCTGCTGCTTGGGGAAAGAGTAGAGAGTTTCAGACTGAGGAAACAGCAAATGTAAATGACCTGCACAGAAGGGAATACGCTTAGCTTATTGGTGGGACACCAAGGGAGCCCAGCGTGACTGGAACACAGGGACTAAAGACAGAGAAAAGAAAAATAGAGGCAGATGGGACTGACCAAATAAGGGAGAATGGAACTGGGGGAACAGGTCACACAGGGACTTAAAATGACACCTTAGCTACTTTGCTCATCGCAGAGACTCAATACCTGACATCCACAAATTGAAGGAGAAAAGGCTTATTTTGGCTCACAGTTTGCATATTTCAGGCCGTAGTCCCAGGCAGGGCAGTGTAGCAGGGCAGCGTGGCAGAAGGGGATGACAGAGGAGAAACAGCCCGTGGCAAGACAGGCAGAAGGCAGCAGCAGCAGCAGCAGCAGCCTGATTTCCATCTTTCCCTTTTATGCAGCCAACAAACACTTTGGGTGGTGTCATCCACACCTAGAGTGAGGCTTCTGTCTTCAGTGGATCTGCTCAGCCACACTCAGAACTATGCTAATTCCAACCAGTGGGCTAATTTAGTACCACATTCACTTAACCCCAGTATCACACACACTGCATCCAGCTAGCTCTGAAAAGCCTCATCTATGGTGCATGTGGCTTTGAAGGACATCTAAACACAAGCTATACTACACGGTAAGACTGACTCACTCGGAGTGAGATGAGAAGCAATTTATGAATCTGAGCAGAGAAGTGGTCTGATGTGAATGATCTGACTTTAAGATTGTAATTATGACTATGACTATATTGTGAAGGAGAAAACTGTGAATGTGGCAGGATGATTTTGATAATGTGAATCCAAGAGTATTTCAGCTAGGAGATGATGGTGGATCAGACCAGGGCTGTAACTGTGCAGTGGCAAAGAATGTGAACATGTTTCAAAGGGGAAGCTGAGAAGATTGGTTTGAGGACCCAAGTTTGTCTGACTTCAAACCATGTGAGCTAAGAGAAAGAGAGGCATCAAGGATGCATGTAAAGTTTACCTTCAGAAAGACCCTTAAAATGACATTAGTTGAACTAGGATGGCTGGCCAGGAGCAAGCATTTGGGAGGAAAAGGGAGATTCTCCCTTCTCTGCTCTGAAGGGAGAATCAAGATCATGGTTTGGCACAAATTAAATTTAGAATGATTTTAACACCCACAGTGGTGACTGTAAGCAGCAGTGGAATATGTAATGTGATGCTCAGAGTAGAGGGAGTTCTGGGGATCTCCTTGTAATAAACTCTATCCTGCCTCCTAAGAGTGGGGCATATACAGGAAGACTTTAATGGATCCAAATGAATTGAAAGAATGAACATTCTAAACATACTTATTCCACTAAATATACAAAACTGTATCACTTTTTTCTGAGACAGGATCTCATTATGTAGCCCAGGCTTGCCTCAGCCTCCTTAAGTGCTAAGATTACAGGTGTGAGGATCCATACCTGACTTAAAAATAGATACTTTTTTGGTCTCTTGAGGATACATTTAAAAAGTTATAGCCAGGGACTTAGCTCAGTGGCCTAAGTGCCTGCCTGGCAGGCGCTAGGTTGTGAGTTTGATCCCTGGTACAAAAAAAAAAAAAAGTTATAATTTCAAGATCATAGTATTTTATGTTGTTTTGCTTTGTTTTGAGACAGGGTCTTACAATGTAGCCCAACCTGGCCTAGAACTCACAGTGATCCTCCTGCCTCAGCCTCCTGAGTGCTGGGATTACAGGCATGCACCATCCCTCCCAGTGTATGTCATGTTTTACTTAAAAAATATAACCATGTATTGAGTAGTATTATCCTGGACCCTTGGTTAGTTATTTCTGAGTTGGATCCTCTTCAATGTCCCTCTATATCTACTCTTCACCTTTCACTCCACCCCTCACCCTATGTCCAGGGGCACTGACAAGTATGATTACATCAAGCGGGTGTGCTGTTCCACACCACCATCTCATTCCAGATGCTGATCATCGCCCTCTTCACTCACCCTGGCAGGCTGAGCAGAGTGGAGAGTGAGGGCAGGGTGTGGGTCCCCTGCTACCCACCCGAGGACATAGTTCTAGCTCTGTTCTAACTTTCTTTATCACCTATTCCTACCTTTGTACTGTCACTTTCTTAAACTCTGCCCAAATTATCCCCTCCCCAGGGAACACAGTACGGTGTGTTGGTATACCGGCCCTCCCGTCTACATTGGCACAGGCATCAGTCCCATTTTACAAAATAGGAGAAAATGGGGAGGTCAAGATTCAAAATCAGGCTTGTATGACTCCAAATCCTACACTCTTAAGAGTTTCATTCTATTGCAAAATGAAATTAGTTATAATCATTCATGATTATGAAGTACTTTATAGTTATACAGTTAATCAATCAATCTGCAGCAATATAATTGCTTGTTATATATCAAGCATTTCATAAACATTAGTTCTTTTGATGCTTACTCTAACTCTTATTATCACCATTTTAAAGAATTTTAAAAGTGAGTCTTGAGGTTGGGGATTTAGCCCAGCAGCATAAGCACCGGCCTAGCAAATGTGAGGTTGTGAGTTTGAGCCCCAGTACCAAAAAAAAAAAAAAAAAGAGTCTTGAAGCTTAAGAATTTCTCGATGTCACAAGAAATAAACAGCAAAGGGGGCTGTGAATGCTCTAAAATTAAAAACCATTATGCTATATTGCAATGGGTTGACTATGGGCACAAAAGCATTTGTTCTTTTTTTCATGGACAGAAGGAAAAATTCTAGTCTTATTTAACATACAAGTTAGGTTTAAGCATTTTGAACACATTATACATATTTACCAGGAATGCAATAGAATTGACAACAATTCCCTAAGAATCTGTGCACATTGTATGATAATTTGTCTCTGTGGTCAGTTTGGACTTGACAGAAACAGACCAAAGTCTAGCCATTGGTCTCTTTGATGCAGTTGACAATCATAGTGACTTCCTAAGCATCAGTCGGCAAATCAAGATTTTATGAGGAACTGCCCTGTGCTTAGCATAAATCCAGGAGATCCTGTGTAGGATACAAAAAATGTAATGCACATTCTCATTCTGTGAGAATATATGAATGGGATGCTAAGACACAATCTATAGAACAATTATTAAGTAGTGTATAT
>RJWM01050688.1:0-10681 GCA_004363535.1 Dasyprocta punctata
GGCACTGAGCCAAACTCCCGGCCCTGGTTTTTTTGAGGCAGGGTCGCACTATGTAGCTCAGGCCGGCCTTGCACTCGCGTTGTAGCCCAAGCCGGCCTCGAACTCACAACGCTCCGCCTACCTCAGCCTCCCGAGTGCTGGGATTAAAGGTGTGCGCCACCACGCCCGGCCCGGCCCTGGTTTTTTGAGGCAGGGTCACACTATGTAGCTCAGGCCGGCCTTGCGCTCGCGTTGTAGCCCAAGCCGGCCTCGAACTCACAACGCTCCGCCTACCTCAGCCTCCCGAGTGCTGGGATTAAAGGCGTGCGCCACCACGCCCGGCTTTGGTCCTATTTTTTGAGACAGAGTCTTACTATGCAGTTCAGGCTGGCCTTGAACTGACTTTGTAGCCCAGGCTGTTTTCAAAGTCACAAGGATCCTCCTGCCTCAGCCTTCCAAGTGATGGGATTAAAGGCGTGCACCACCATGCCTGGCTAATGCAGACAATTTTTGTATTAGGAGCTTGTGTCCTGCAACTTTTAACCTTATTAGGCCCAGTTTTCTTGTACTTATGCATTCACTATAGTTTTTTGTTTCTCTTCTGTTTTGTTGATTGATTGATACAAGGTCTCAGTATGTAATACAAACTGGCCTTGAACTCATTATGTAGTATAGGCCGACCTCAAACTTAGAATGATCCTCTTGCTTCGGCCTCCTGGGTTGTGGAATTACAGGTGTGTACTGCCACAATGCCTGGTTTATTTTTCATTCTTGTACTAAGGACTGAGCTACATTCTTTTTTTTTTTTTTTTTTTTTTTTTTTTTTTTTTTGCGGCACCGGGGATCGAGCTCACAACCTCGCGCCTGTAAGCCGCTGAGCCAAACTCCCGGCCCTGGTTTTTTGAGGCAGGGTCGCACTGTGTAGCTCAGGCTGGCCTTGCAGTCCTGAGGTACATTCTTGTCCCTTGTTTTATTTTTATTTTCAGACAGGATCTACTTAATTGGCTAAGTGTCCAGGTGGGAATGCTCCTGCTTCCCAAAGTGCTGGGGTTACAGGTATTCAGCAATATGCCTGACTTTATAGTTTTCTATATGTAAGGTCATTTCATCTGTACATCACTTTGTCTTTCCAGTATGGATCCCTTTTTGTTTTTCCCAACTGTCCTGGCTAGAACCTCCATACAAATTTTAATAGATATAAGTAAAGGAGATCTTTGCTTTGATGTTAGCCAGGGTGCTTTTTTGGTTTGTTTGTTTTTCTTAATGTTTGCATCTGCACATATACCTTGCCTAAAATGTTGGTGCTGTGTGTCTTCATTTGCATTGAGGTTTAAGTATTTCCTCATTTCTTTGTGATTTCTTCTTGACTTGTTGGTTGCTTGTATGTGCTTAATTTCTATATTTATGAATTTACCAAACTTCTTTCTGACACTGATTTGTGACTTCAGTCCACCTTGTTTAGAGAACATATTTTGTATATCAGTCCTTTTACATGTTTTGAGACTTGAAGCTAGGCATGATGACACATGCTTGTAATCCCAGTATGGGAGGTTGAAGAATGAGGATGGCAAGTTCAAGGCCATGATGTGGTACATAGCGAGTTTGAAGGTGATCTGCATTACAGAGAGAGACCCCATCTCCAAAGAAACACAAAAGTGTATTAAGACTTGACCTATGGTCTATCTCAGAGAATATTCTATGTGCCTCATATTTTCACACTGTTGTTGTTGGCAAGTGTTCCATATATGAATGTTAAGCTTGGTTGGATTATAGTGAAAGCTTCCTACCAGTGCAGTCACTTTTAATGTGTTTGTTTTAGCCTCTTTTTTCTTTGTATCTGCTTCTTTTCCACATTATTTCCCCTTCTGTTTTCCATGCAATCTTTTAGAGACCTAGAGAATTCCCAAAAGGACCAGTGACTCATGCATTCTAAGGTTTATTTAGGTCCATGGTTCATTTTAGTGGTCCTGGGGATGAAACCCTGGCCATTACACTGACTTCCATCCCCAGCACTTTTGACTGTTTAGTTTTGAGACAGGGTCTCCCTCAATTGCTCATTTACGCAGGCTGGGCTCCAACTTGTGATCCTCCTGCCTCAGCTTCTGAGTGGTAGGAATCCTGGTAGGTTTATCATCTATTGTGAGTTGATTTCCATGCAAAGTGTGAAGTATTTTAATATTGTAGAATTTAAAAAATCTTTCTGTGGAGCCCTGTTTTGATGGTTTTTATACCACTGACTGCATTTTAAATTGTGCCATCCTCCTCCAATAGAGAAAGCTAAATAGAAACTCGCTAGTAGTAAAGAAGTTGAGGAACTGCAAAAGACCTTTCATTGAGCACTCTGCTGCAGTTGTTTTTGTCAAGTTACCGCCTCAACTGACTTCTCCATACTGCCAAACCCCTTGGTTTCTGCTCCAGCCTCATCTTCCTCAACTTCCTAGAGCATCTGCTTCCTTTTCCTCCCACGTCAGCTAGACACCATCCTTTTCAGAGAGTCGTTATAAATGCATGGATTCTTCTTCACATGATATTGTCATTCCTCCCACCTCCTTCCTCCTTTCCTTTCTGTATTTTGTGATACTATGGATCCAACCCAGGCCCTGAGCATGCTAGGCCAGCTCTCTCCCTCTGAGCTCCCCCAACCCCACTCAGCCCTCTTCGTCCTTTTGAATGCTCTAGGTGTCTAGATTTGCACAGTGTGATCTATGTTGCTATTAACCACATTATGGGTAGGAATAAACTGATCTTTATGCCCAGAGTAATGTCTGACATTTACCCCTCCTAACAGGAGTCGCAAAAGGGACTCCACATGTTGGAAGCTGATTCTGACTCTTTGGAGAAGTTGGCCTTCTTCCTATGCATTTCCAACCCAGAGTGAGACTTTCAGGTTGAAAGGAGATGCTTCCAGATGAAACAACACATTCCTGTCACTCAGCACTAATCTCTATGACCTGCACATTAGGCCCACCACATGCACTGCCGTGCTTACCCTTCTGTGGGGAACCCTCTCTCCCTATCTACTCACAATATTCCAAAACAGGAGCTGCACTGGGTTCCTTCCCAGCCGCGCAGACTGTGCCTCCAGAACTCCTTTCTGCACCACCCTGTGGGAGCCTCACCCTGCCTCTTTAGCATTCAAGGAGCCTCTTTCTGTTAACTCTGATCTCTGTGTTTCTGAGGATTTTACCAAGCCATATGGTCTGCTGCCTCTGCCAGTAAAAATGATATTGAGGTTGTCTGTGACACCATCAAGGTGCGTTGTGACAGCATGTGTCTGATCAATGCCACACAGTGCTGTGAGTTTCAGTTGCCTAATGATATTTGCATTTTTCATTTTATTTCTTTTTCATTTCTAAATGGTGATGATAAAAGTGTGAACTAATAATATAATTGTTTTATTCATTCATCACAGTTAATCTCACTAAGTTTCTGAAGTGCTGCCCTGCGGCGAGTCAAGTTCTCAGTACTGCATGATGCAGTAACACATGTGCCCCATGTGCATGAGGACCCAGAGGAAGGGCTGGGAGGGGAGGGGACACCGTTCTTGGCTGCGCAGCATGGGCTGTGCTTGCTGTTTGGTGCTTTGCCTTCCAGTGGAAACTTAATTCATAAAGTGCAATGCAGCTCATAATCTGGTTTCATGTGTATTAGGCCTTATTTCCTCGACCTTGGGGCAAGTGTAGATCAGCTTTATCTTCTTTCTGCAGTGGTAGAAAAGAGTTTCAGGCCATGCTATTTTGTTTGGAACCCGAGAGTTTCTGACTACATAACCAGAAACAGCTGCCTGTCTCTTCTAAGGGAATGCACGGTTCCTCTATGCCCAGACTGTCCAACCCTGAGCTTGTCCTGAGTCTCACATGGCTCAGTGCATTTAAGTATTTTTCTGTATATTGCGTGTATTATCTCTGACTTCGTCCTTGCAACATGTGAATTCTTTCACATCCAGATAGCTTGAATACAGGTCCCTACCAGTGATATGGGACAAACAATAAATAATAGCAATCTGTTCCTTATGCAGAAGACTTTTGCTTGGTTTTCAAAACAAATTTTTACCAATTACAGGGTTCATTCCTCCCTGTGAGGTAAGAAAAACAAGAACTTTTTGCCTTCTTTTACAGCTGAAAACAAGATCAGAGGTGTCAAGTGCTAGTGCCTCATGCCCAGCCCTCTGTCCCCAACTCTGGGGTCTCCTGAAGCCTGTGTTCCTCTTTTGTCCTGATCCTTACCTCCTCCTCTGGCCTTCACCACCACCACAGCCACTTGGTTCCACACTGAGCTCTTGGCTTTCATACCGTTAGTAGCTTTAGATGCTTAGAAATATTAGAACAGAAATGAAAGGAGGCGCCTTTAATCCCAGCACTCGGGAGGCTGAGGTAGGCGGAGCGTTGTGAGTTCGAGGCCGGCTTGGGATACAACGCGGCGCAAGGCCGGCCTGAGCTACACAGTGCGACCCTGCCTCAAAAAACCAGGGCCGGGAGTTTGGCTCAGTGCCTTAAGCACCTGCCCTGGCAGGCGCGAGGCTGTGAGTTCAATTCCCAGTGCCGCAAAAAAAAAAAAAAGAAAAGAAATGAAAGGAGGGCAAGCATCTGATAGAAGCAGCAATTTCTCTCGCACATTAGCACCTTAAGTGATGTTTATCCAGAAATTGGTGTTATTCTGTAGATTTACTGTTCATTATTCCACAGAGGCAGGCATACAACCAGGCAGCTCTTAACCTGCACCCCAGATCCCTGCTCAAATAGAAGGAAAGGACAGCGCAGAATAGTATTAGGTTCTGTGTAGAGCCTTTTGTTACAGGGCGGGACAGTGGTGGTGAACCTCCAGGACATGCATGAGTGTATTTTTCTCTTAAGACAAAAGATGTTAATGTGGAGTTGTTTTTCTCTAAGCCAAAACCTCAGTATTCAGGTTTAACTGCAGTGTTGTCACGGTGCCATAAGTAAGTGGGTTTGGGATTGCTGTTTGGCACTTGTGCCCGAAAAGGTTCTCACTATCCCTGGGCTAGAATATATGGAAGCAGGGCCCAAGTGAAGGCGCTGGGTAAATAGGTGGAGAAGTCACACCCAGACAAAGCCCTGTTAGCAGAAGGAGTGGGGCGTCTGCTTTTGCATGTCTGCCTTTCTGTCCTAAGAGGACCGTCCTTCATCGTGATCATCTCTGATGATAGAGAGAAGGTGGCGACTGACCAAGTGGAATGAGGAAGCCTTGTGCTGCCTCTCCTGCTGCACTGTGACAGTATGGAGTTCTGGGTCCTGAGTGGGTGTGGAAGGTTTGCAGAGAAGCTTGCTGAGTTGGCATATATTTGTCAGTATTCGGCCTTTTATAGAGTACCAATCATCTGGCTAAGTTAAATTGCTCTATTCCACACTATGGAATGTTCTGAGAAGGTAGTCATGTTAGCAAGAGAGGTTGTTTTCTCTTTCTGTTGTGCTTTCCATAAGTTTAGGTTTAGGTTTCTTTTTGCCCCTTCCAAATGGCACTGAAATAGTTATCTCTAACTTCTTTGTCTGGTGTGCATAGCTGTGGGCTAGTAAACAGCTGGGGGTCTATCATTCTCCCCTCATGGAGTGCAATCTCTTATTTTTTGACAGTGGGAGATACATCTACAGGGAACCCTGAAGGAGCCTGCATGAAAGCATTACAAGCCCAGAAGAGGAGCACCAGCACCGAGCTGACTATCCAGCCTGAAAAGTCTTCAGAGAAAAGTGGTATCGACTCAGTGGGCTTTATGAAAGAGCAGCTAGATATTAACGATGAAAGTGATATTATTAGTGCACTAAGTTACATACTGCCTTACTTCCCTGATATTATTAGTGCACTAAGTTACATTCTACCTTACTTCTCCAAGGGAAGTCGCACAGGTGTAGAGGCAACATTATTACCATTGATTCAGCTGCTTTTTGCAAAAGTATGCGATGGAGATAATTCCTTAGGTTATTTGAAAAACAATGCAAGAAACTCTTTTCAACCTGCACCCAACAGTTCAAGTTTCACAAGGCAACTAAAGAAGCTGTATTTTCTGCAAAATTGGTTTGATGCAGGAATTCAGGAAAAAATTAATGAGGTGAAAAAGAAGAAAGAACTGCCATGCTTGTGCAGTCTAGCCTTTTTGGTCCCAAATTGAGACGCCAAATCTTTCACAAAAAATTGGAAAGTGCTGAAGCACCAGAGAACAGCAGTTTGGCACAGAAGGAAGAGACTTCAGAGAATAAAGAAGGTCCTTGAGGGAAACACAAGACATGCTCCTTTTTCTTCTGAGAGCAGTATTTTGATTTTAGAACATGCAAATTCTAGAGTTAAAATCCTATTGTGTACTAAGCCAATCTTACATTCTGGAAAAGTTCACCGCTTTCACAAAACTTACTCTCTTACGGCCCACAGAGCACACGAGACCAAGCTGAGTGATAAGTTGAGGAAGGATGACACACGCAGTAGACCACTGCTTGTAAAGAGGCCTCCATTCTCAGCAGTGTGGAGTCTCGTCGGTTCCCCTTCCAAATGGATCTTCTCATCTTAGGAGACCTGAGTTTTTAGGACAATCTTGTCTCAGAATTATATGCACCTGTAGAACCTTCAGTAGAAAGCAGCCCTATAGAAAACCCTGCTATAGGAGATGATTTTCAAGGAGTAGATTTTGTAGTAAACAGTGGGCCAGAAAAAACTATCTCTGAAGAAACAACTCAGAAGAATCCTTCCACTGCAGACTCTGCTGTGACTACATTTGACCTAACACCAGCTGTGGAGCAGCCCATGGGGGCACAATGGGAACGCCCCAACACGGGCACTGACTCACCCCTCAACGACTTCACTCCACACTGCTGTCAGCCCAGGGTGATCAATTTGAAACCTACCTGAACCAGCAGCTTTGGCCTCTCATCCCCAACAATGACATAAGAAGGCTGATCTCTCAAGTCATCTGGAGCTTAAAGATGGACTGCTCTGAGACCCACGTGCAGGTGGCCTGTGCCAAGCTCATCTCCAGGACGGGCTACCTGATGAGGCTGCTCAGTGAGCAGCAAAAAGCCGAGGCGTCCAAGGCCCAATGGGATGCGGAGCAGTGGAAAAGTGAGAAGGATGCCAATGAGAGCGCAGTAGAGAAGGGTGAAGAGAAGGTGCAGAAGTCAAGAGAGGTGAGGACAACTCCCCAACATGAGGGTCTGTCGGGAAGTGCCCAAGCAGAGCCTCTAGTCTGTGTTGTATCTTGGCCGCATAACTTTGGCCAGTATGGCAATCCCCACCCTGCTCCTTGAGAGAAGGAAGATGACCCAGCACACAAGATAAACAAAACTAGACAAAGACATGCACTATAGTAAGATTTTTAACACATCCCGTTTGGTGTGTTGTTAGGAATCTGTCAGCTACTGAAAAGAATTGGATTTGAATAGTCAGCTTTCATCCTTCTCATGTCTTTGTTGTTTAACTAAAGTTATTCTCTTTTTTAGCTCACAAAATTTCCAGCACTTGACTATTACAAACTGATATTGCCACTATCTGTGACGGGAGTAGTGATGATTTTGATGTTAATTTTCTGTGTAATTAAGGTAAGGATAAAAATTGATTCAGAATACCTGAATGCTTTGTGTCTTTGTAATAGATTCAGAACCCATGAACTGAAAACTCAGGTCACTCTGCCCTCTCCTATTTCACATTCCTCTTTAGTAACTGAGATTGAAGTATTCTTTGCTCTTTTATTATAATATGATTTTTTTTTATTTAAGAGAAAAAAAAGACACATATAACAAAGACAAAAAGCAAAAGAGACTAACAAACGACTAGAGTAAATGCACAACAGTAACATTACAGGTTTACAAAACAGGATAGAAACTTGACAATTGTTGCAATATTGCGTATGGTTATCTTCAAAATGGTTGTTTACATTAATAGATATAGACATGTAAAGTTGATCTAATCATATGAGTATTAATTGTTCTTTATCAATAACGAATACATTCAGCAGTGTGTTCGTTTTAGTTATCTTACATATACATGTATACAGATTTATATCTTTTCCTTTTCCCTTCCCTCTTTCCCCCTTTTCTCTTCCCAAATATTTTTCTCTTTGTACTATTTTTTACCGTTACCTAGTATTTATTATAGATTTTGGATCATATATACTTTTTCCATTTCTTACACTAGGGAGACAATACGGTATTTACACATGTGGGTTTGATTTATCTCACTAATGAATATGGTCTCAAGTTGTGACCATTTACTTATAAAAATCTCAATGCAATCCTTCTTAATAGCTGAGTAGTACTCCATTGTACAAAAATATCACATCTTTTTTATCCAGTCTTTGAGTGATAGGCACTTGGTTGTTTCCAAGATCTGACTATTACAAATTGGGTTGCTATAAACATGGGTGCACACATATCACTGTGGTATGATGTTTTCAATTCTTCTGGGAAAATGCCCAGAAGTGAGATAGTTGGGTTGAATGGGATCTCTAATCCTAGCTTCTTGAGGAATCTCCACACTGATTTCCACAGTGGTTGCACCAGTCTACACTCCCACCAACAGTGGAAAAGAGTTCCTTTTTCCCCACAGCCCCTCCAGCATTTGTTGTTGCTTCATTTTTTAATCTTGGCCATTCTTTCTGGAGTGAGATGCAATCTCAGTGTTGTTTTAATTTGCATTTCCCGAATGACCATTGATATTGAACATTTTTTCATATATTTATTTGCCATTTGTATTTCTTTCTCTGAGAAGTGTGTATTCATCTCAGATGCCCATTTTTGGATTGGGTCCTTGAATTTTAGGGGCCTGATTTCTTTTAATTCTTTATACATTTTAGATAGAAGTCCTTTGTCTGATGGACAATTGGCTAAGCTATTTTCCCAATTCGTGGGTTTTCTTTTCACTCTGTTGGAGATTTCCTTTGATGTGCAAAAACTTTTTAGTAAGATGAGATCCCAGTTGTTGATTCTGGAAAGTGTTTCCAGTGCAATTTGAGTTTTGTTCATGAACTCTCTGCCTTACTCCTATGTCATCAAGATTTTTACCTACTCTGTCTTCTAGTAAGTTTAGTGTCTCTGTTTTAATATTCAGATCTTTGATCCATTTTGACTTTATTTTAGTGCATGGTGATAGGCATGGATCTAGTTTTAGTTTACAGCATATAGAAGGCCAGTTTTTCCAGCACCATTTGTTAAAGAGGCTATCTTTCTTCCACTGTAGATGTTTGGCCCCTTTGTCAAAGATGAGGTGGCTAAGTGTGTTTGTAGTTGTGGCTGTATCTTCTAATCTATTCCATTGATCTTCAAGTCTGTTTTGATTCCAGTACCATGCTTATTTTATCACAGTAGCTTTGTAGTATAGTTTCAAGTCAGGGATTGTGATGCCTCCTGCCTTCCCTTTGTTGCCCAGAATTGCCTTTGCTATTCCAGGTCTTTTCTGGTTCCAGATGAATTTCAGGAATGCTTTCTCTAGCTCTGTGAGGTAAGCAAGTGGTATTTTGATTGGGATTGCATTAAATCTGTATAATAATTTTGGGAGAATGGCCATTTTCACGATGTATGTTCTTCCTATCCATGAACAGGGAGTATCTTTCCATTTTCTGAAATCTTCTTCGATTTCCTTCTTTAGAGTAATGTAACTTTCACTGTATAGATCCTTTACTTCCTTTGTTAGATTGATTCCTAAGTATTTCATTTTTTTGGATGTTATGGTGAAGGGTGTGGTTTCGCTTATTTCTCTGTCAGTGACTTTGTTGTTTGTGTACAGGAATGGTATTGATTTTTGAGTGTTCACCTTGTATCCAGCTACATTACTGAATTTGGTTATTACTTCTAGAAGTCTTCCAATGGATTTTTGGGGGTCTTCTATGTAGAGTATCACATCGTCTGCAAATAATGATAATTTCACTTCTTCCTTTCCTATCCTTATTCCCTTTATTTCTTTCTCTTGTCTAATTGCTCTGGCTGGTATTTCCAGAACTATACTGAATAGGAGTGGTGATAATGGACATCCTTGTCTTGTTCCTGATTTTAGGTTGAAAGTTTTCAGTTTTTGTCCATTTAGTAAGATGTTGGCTGTTGGTTTATGATATATGGCTTTTACCAGGTTGAGGTAGAGACCATCTATTCTGATTTTCTGTAGGGTTTTTATCATGAATGGGTGTTGGATTTTGTCAAAAGCTTTTTCTGCATCTATTGAGATGATCATGTGATTCTTGTCCTTGGCCCTGTTGATATGGTGTATTACATTTATGAATTTGCATATGTTGAACCATCCCTGCACTCCTGGGATGAATCCCACTTGATCATGATGTATAATCTTTCTGATAACTTGCTGTATTCTATTTGCCAGTATTTTATTGAGGATTTTTGCATCTATGTTCATGAGGGAGATTGGCCTGTAATTTTCTTTTTTGGTTGTGTCTTTCTCTGGTTTTGGTATTAGGGTAATACTTGTTTCCAGGAATGAGTTAGGGAGACTTACTTCCCTTTCGATTTCAGTGAAGAGTTTAAGGAGTGTTGGCATTAAGTCTTCCCTAAATTTCTGGTAGAATTCAGCGGTGACTCCATCAGGGCCCAGGCTTTTCTTTGTTGGTAGGGTCCTAATTACATTTTCAATTTCATTAGCTGAAATTGGGTTATTCAGCAGCTTTACATCTTTTTGATTCAGCTTTGGTAATTCATAAGTTTCTAGGGATCTGTCCATTTCTTCTCTGTTATCGAATCTATGTGAGTAAAGGTTTCCG
>RJWM01050689.1:0-10681 GCA_004363535.1 Dasyprocta punctata
TGAGAGGGAACAATTAATACTCATATGATTGGATCAATCTTGCATGTCTATATCTGTTAATGTAAGAAACCATTTTAAAGATAACGATGCGCAAATTGCAACCATTGTCAAGCTTCTGTCTTCCGGTTTTGTAAACCTGCAATGTTGTGTATTTATGCTAGTTGTTTGCTTGTCTCTTTTGCTTGTTGTTTTTACTATACATGTCATTTTTTTGTTGTTGTTGTTGTAGTTTTTGTTTGTTTTGTTTTTCTTCGCTTAAATAAAATTAAAAAAAAAAAAAAAAGTCTAGGGACTTTTATAGACCAAACCACGAGGTGAGATGGATCCAAGATGGGGAAAACATGGGAACTCACATGTTGGAGGCCACTATGAAGCGGCTCTGAGCAGGATTTAAAATTAACTAATTGGATTTCTGTTTATGTGTGAGCCTGTCCAAGGCCTAGGCCCCTTGCCTGGCGACAGGAACTGATTCATAGTAAGTGAACCTCTATGAATCACTGGTCCTGGCTGAGGCCTGTAGTGGCCTGTGAGGTGAGAGATACCTCAAAAGGCAAGATAAGGCCACAGCTGAGGAAGCCTGGCTCAGACCCAATTAAATAGATAAAGACTGCAACTGCAGACATCACACATCTTTAGGCATCTCACTCCCACTGTAAATGTCGTCATGGAGATGAGACAGTTTTCCTAAAATTGGCACAGTTTACTACTTGGAGAAGTCCTTGAAGTGACTCCCAAGGTCCTGCTCATCCCCTGCTTTCCTCACTATCCCCTCTGTTTGTCTGCTATGGAAATAAATATGGGCGGCCGAGAGAGGCTCTTTGTCTTAGTCCTCATGATAGCCTCAGAGTCAAGAACTCTGCAAAGGGCTTTGACCCTTCTGTAGCCCTAAAATCATATCACTTGTCTCATTTATTTAAGCTTTCACTGTACACTCATTTGGAAGATTAGGGATCTAGGCCAGGTCCCCGATACTCACAAGTTAGGTGGGCATGAGGTGGGACAGAACTATGGTCAACCGATACAATTAATTGTTCAGGTAAAATCGACCAAATCAGGGACAAAAGAGGCAGCAAATCACGTAGCAAGCGGGCAGGCTTAAAGAGCAGTGACTCTGTAGGGGGTTGGGATGGTGAAAGGGGCACTGAGGGTTTTCTTCTTGCCTGCAGCTTGGGTAGATAGCAGCAAGCAAGGAGGATCTTGGTATTGTAGGGTAGGTCCTGTGTGAAGTAAAATTAGCTATGTCTAATTAACACTGAACAACATTTTGTGTTCTGTTTGTATTGAATTTTTTCAATGTCTTTTTTCTCATTTAAATTTGTGAAAGAAATCACAACATATTAGCAGGGAAGGTAGAAAACTCTATTTTAGTGCAGAATGTATGATTTATCCATTTTCAAAATTAGTCACTTCATCTGCAGTTGAATTATAAATTCATTATTTTGTAAGACACTTACTCTCACTGCAGGTTGGCTCTAAGAGCTCATAGTTGCTGATATACTGCAGTATATGGAAGTACAATTCAAGGAATTCTTTGGGCAGATCCACTCTTCTTAATGCTGGCCCCATTCTAATCTCTGGATCTGTGACCATGTTACGATACAGAGCAAAAAGAAATCAGTTTTGCAGTTGGAATTAAGTTCGCCAATCTCTCAACTTCGAGGTTATAGAAGTGGACCTTTTTTGTTTTTAATGTGCAAGGACTGGGGAAGCATTGCTTTTTTTTTTTTGCACTCATATTTTGTGTTCTGTTTTTATTAAACATAATTACCACATTAATCATAGGATATTTGAACAACATAAGATTAATCAGCATCAATGAGAAAGCAGGAGACAGCACAAATGCCATAGAAACTTCTTAACTAAAAGTAATGGCAGAAAACTTGCCAGGCATGGAAAAAGAATTTGTCATACAGACAAAAGAGGCTCACAGAATTGTGTGCAGCCTTGACCTAAGTGGGCCATTTTCATCACTGCATCCTTGATCAGGTAGAAATTACTACAATGCAAGAAAGACTTAGCTGGCCCTCAGTGCTTGGAAGAGGAAAGAGGTGGACTGTGAGTCATGAAACAAGGAAGCCTCTGGCATGAAGAAAATGAAGGAAATGAGTCCTTTGTGCAGTTTAGAGATAGAAATATTGCTGCATGATACCTTAATATTATTCTCATGGTACCAATTTTGAACACATAGCCTCCAAAATTCTAACATAACAAATTTATGTTGTTTTAAGTAATTTGTCCCTGTAGTAAAAATAAAATTACCAGAGGTAGTGTTATACCTAGCACAGACTTTGGAATCCAAAAGACTGGATTCTTTCTCTAAAACTCTGTTAATTGTGTAATGTTAAGCAAGTAACTAACTTCAGTTCAGTGTTTTCTTCTGGGGATGAAGCAATGTCTCCTTCAGCAGAACTATGTGATAGTTTAATAAAATCTCCCATGGAATGCAGTGAGATTAATAGCAGTGTTTATCCTCATTACATTTGTGAGTGTGCTGTGTCTCACACTGGACAGCATGTGCATCATTTGCTGTCCTGTTAATCCTTCCAGCATCTCCTCTAGGATGCCTTTTCCCAAGGGAAAGCTGGAAGTCACAGAGGTTAGGGACTGGACCGAAAGCAAGTGACGAGAAAGCTAGAGACCATAACTAAGGCTCTTGAAAGAAGGAAAGGTCTTGGAAGAGTACTCTCTTGAGTGCCACGAGTGGACTAGTGACCATTGAAACTCAGTGTGGCCACTTTCAAACAAAGACACAAAATGAAGTGAGTTACACAAGCCTAAGTTATGCCCAGTGCCAAATTTCCAAACTCTTGCCCTAATGCAGCTCTATACATTTTGGAATAACTGCAGACTAGAACTCCTTTATAAATGGAACTTTCACTGAAGTCACAAATGCAGAATATTCAACAGTGCATGGGCACAAAATAAAATATGTGGAACCCACCAGAAATATATTGATTAAATGTAAACAAAAGACAGATGAAGAAAAAAATTCACGTTTTTCTTTAGTTATTGATGTGAGCAAAAGCATGATGAAATTGATTGAGCATAGCCTATGCTCCAAACAAGTTCTATTTTGGACTTGTTAATTTTCAGCAAAGACTCAAAACTTGGTATTCAGCAGAGTCCTGTGAAAGTACATGTAAAAATTTAGTATCACACTTTTTGCTCTGTTCACAAAGATTAATATACCATATGGGGCTCCAAACAACTCTAAAACTTACTAGAAATACAAAAACAATTGAAATGCACTGCTTAACTTTATAGAAATCAATGGTGGGTTAGAGGTGTTCATGAATCAGTGGGAGTAGTCTAACAAAGAAACATTCATGTGCAATAAATCAAATAGTACCTTAAGTGGATAAAACAAATAAAAGTGATAAGGTAACAAAGAAAGAGAATTTTGGTGTTTATGAAGATGAGTAAAGATGTGGAAATCAGAAAAGAAAAATTGAGAGAAAGAATTTCATGTTAAAATGGTGATACAACTGCAGGAAAATAGGACAGATTTGGTGACATAATCACCACTTTGATTTTTGTGAAACTATATGGAACATAGATTATGCCACTAGGTATGTTTAAAAAATTGCTAAAAAGTAAAATGTCAAGCCTTGTAGACTGTCTTTATAAAATCATTAGTGAGAATAAGCCACTATTCTCTTGAGAGAGTAGAATACTAAATAAAAATCAAATTGAAATGCAACAACAGAAAATATGTTTATAGCTACCTTAAAAAACAGAATTGTATTTATTTTTATTTTATTGAAAAAATTCACTCAAGGGATTATTACATTGAAGTGGTAGTCTTTATCATGCATAGGCTGAAAGTGATCCATATATATAAATTAGATAGGTTGATAGAGATATTTCTGTCCTTTATAGTCAAAGAAAATGAAATGAAGAATGAACAAGAAAAAAGAATATCAATAAGATAAATAAAAGGAAGATGTATTACAGGGATTAATATTTCAGACACTGAACTATTTCAATCCCTACAGGTACAATACAGTGGGAATTAACCTATTTACTAATGGGATATAGGACTTTTGCGAAAGACAAATTCTTCAAACAATACCTGTATTGCAAAATACCTTCTGTTTCCACAGGTTGAGAACATTAGGAGTCATGCTGGAGAGTGGGAATGTAGGAAGTGTGGAATGCAAAACCCACAGTAACATTCTGAGGTCTCTTGGAGACTGATGGCTGAGCCTTCACCTTGACATTTTGTAAAGTAAAATTGACAACTTATTCTTTATCACTAAATACCATATACTCTGAAAATATCATAAACTTTACAAGAAAAAAAGCACTAACAAAGTGCTGCTATGCTGTCACAGGTATGTGTAAAATAGGAAGCTTATCTAGAGAAATTTTTTTCTTTTCTCTGTGCTTACATTTCAAAACTGTTTCTGATAAGAATAAAACAGCTTGCAGAATATGAAAAAAATCACAATACTTATTTCTTTAACTAAAAGCAATCTTGTTTTTCTGTTACAATTACTAAAATGAAAAATATTGCAACTGACTAATATGGAAGGAAATTGACTCTGCGTGAGACAGCATAAAACTTCTTTGGCACTGAGGACAGCATAAAGAAATATTGCACTGATTGTACAGGAGGTGTAATAACATGCAATGACTGTTTTCATGTGGAAGGCAGTGTCTTAGTCATATGAGTGGGTTAAGTGAGAATGTGTACAAGTCACATTGTCAGTGAGTGCAAAGATAAGCAATAAGTATTCACACTATCATTTGTATCAGAATCTTCATTTGTATCGTCATATTCTTCTTGAAAGAGAACATCTAAATGAAAAACACTGTCTCTAAGTATAAAGAATGATATAAAAAGAAAAAGGCGATGGGAAAATTTCTTTGGAAAACATGAGGGTCATATCAACTCTTAAGACTGGAGGGAAATATTTAGAATTCAGAAGGGACCTAGATTCCTTTACAGAAGAGTGGCAATGGGAAGTCACAGGGAATGACTAATGACATGTAATGAAGTCTGCATATTTGTCCAAAATAAGCAGATTATTTTCTGTACTGACTATTCATGAGGTGGGCTGAGAGGCCCTCAGAATTAAAGATGTGCTATCATAATTCATTGGAGTTTCAGACTTAAAGGGCATGAACAGATTTTCATTCTTTCTTTACAAAATACAAAATAAATGAAGCATTAATAAAGTCAAGTCTTTGAAAGGTATCCACCTCAACCCAAAATCTAAACTTTGCCTCCAGAATTTTATAATCTGCATTTTAATGTGATTTATTTATTTGTTTTTAACTACTTTCGTCAGTACTCTTATGATGTACATAATTATCAAATTCATCATAAGGAATTCGTTCCTGTATAAAATATATCTTGATTCTTCTTTTTTTCTAATTCCCTTTCAATTCCTCTTTTCCTCCTTATTTACATAAGCTTTATTTTCAGTTTTTCTTTCCATTTTCTTTTTTTCTTTTCTCTTTCTCCCCTCCTCCCTCCCTTGTTCCCCTTCCTATTTGAACATTTTCTTGTGATTCGCTGTGATTTATTTTTATTCACTTTTGCTTTCCTATGCTGATCTTTTGAAGTTTCACCAAATGCAGCAAACATATTTCTACCGCAGTACATCTGCACTTGCACTGTCTTCTTTTTCTCTATGTACACTTAAATACTAAATTCCTATGCTTTCTAAAATATGACTCTACCAAGGAGATTATTCTTGGCAACCCTATTCAAAATTGTCAAGTCTTCATCCTTCCTTTGGTTAAGCATCCTTCCTTTGGTTAGCACTCCCAGAGATATCAGGTATTGGTCCTTCCTGTTTGCAACTCTCAAAACAATGTGAACTTCAGGAAGGCAAGAACTTCGCCTTCTTTTTGTGAAGGCAGCATGCAGCATGGTGTCTGTGGCTTGGACCTTTCAGTAGATGGGTTTTTGACACCATGGCAGAGGGTATTAGAGACTGAGCTCTCTCAGACACTGCCTGCTAACTGAATGGGATACTGATGGTTATGTTTCTGCTGTTGAGTACTGAGATATTAAGTAAGTTCGACACCCTGGATGAGTTGGAGATCCTGTATTTAGAGAATACGAAATATATAACAGGCTAAATATGAATTAATTGATTGCTTCTGTGCTACACAAGCTTTGAAAATGAAGTGATTAAAGGAATAATTGTGTCACCATTGCCAGTAAATGTGAAAAACAAAAAGAAAGACCATACCCATGATTATGTGCTCAAAATTTATTTATTTTTTGGAATGGAGACGTGAATTTAAATTAGAATCATTAGTGAAATAATCTGAAATGTTTGAAATTGAAAGTACAATGACTAAAGAGGATAGGTATAAAGCGCAGAAAATATGCTAAATCTTAATCTTTATTCCACTTCTGGTTTTGATCAAATGTGGTGAGAGTATGATGCCATTTGAGGGATGAAATAAGGCATGCAGAAACCGGGTTTTCCTGTCAATCCTATAGAGAAAAATAAAATAACAGAGCATCTAAAGAAATCATAATATTATAAGATTGTATTCTAAGTTGTTCAAGAGTATTTATGTAGAAGTAATTCAAATGGATATAATTCATTGCCCAAAAGACTACCTCAGGCAGTGTAGATAATTATATAATTATTAAGTAAATATCTGAATAAACACCAATTATCATCTAGTTTCTGAAACATAAATTTTTCACCAACTTTATTTATATTTTCCTTAAATAACCTTAATTATTTTATTAACATTCACTGCCCCCCAATAATATTCTAAGGTACTCCTTCTTGATAAATACCCTTAGCTACTCCATGACGCTGACAGTATAGTGTTCAGGTGCTTCACTTTTATTAATGAAAACACAAAATTCACCTGGTAAAAAATGTTGGAGGGGCTGGGGATTTAGTTCAGCGGTGTAAGCGCCTGTATGGCAAGTGGGAGGTCATGAATTTGATCCCCAGTACCAAAAAAGAAAAAAAAATTTTTGGAAAGGATTAAACAACACCTGAAATCCTGTGGACTATTTTGACTTTGAATTATTAGGGATATTTTTTGATATGGAGAAATATTGTTTGTATTTGGCAGTGAAATCATTAGCCTTTCATATAATTTATAATATAAGAAGTTGGGTCTAAATAGGTAAATTCACATTGTAAGAAAGTAAATTAGTGATATTTGTATGTTTTCATGGTTGTATTAGTATATAAATTCCTATGGTAATCATTAAAGAATTCCTTAGTGCAAGTTTTTTTTCAGATTTATTCACCTTAGATCATACAGGTGTAGTATTACAGATTTTGACTTCATATATCTGAGTGGGCTTCATGCTCTAAATTTCTCACAAGTTCCTAGATGTTGTTTAACCAGCAGCTCCAAAAATTCCAGTTTATGATGAGATATTGAAGGTTAGGTCTCCTGGAGGGCCAGCATGTACCTATGCAAAATCCTGGTCAAGAGCTTTAATTAGACACACCCTTAACTGTCTCACAAACTGTGAAAAGTATTTTTATAATTCCAACTTAATTTATCTTAGATTTCAGACTGAGAGAAGATTCCAAGTTTAAGCTCAGGAGATCAGTAGTTTTCAGGCCTCAGTACAATTATAAATACTTGTCTTCCGAGAAACTAGTCTTTTTAATTCAGGTAGAGTAGATTACATTTTTCTCTCGAAAGTGTCTAGATAAATAAACCCACTTCAAAAAATCTTATATGAGGCCACATTTCTTAAACTTAAGTTTTCTTAGTTTATTGGTTAATTTTTGTTTTCTTCCTTCAACTATTAGCCTTAACACTTTCAGAAAGGGAAACAAACGACCAAGCGAAACTGTCACTGCCATAGTCCCAACTTACCTGTTAATCATGTCCTAAGGTCCGACAGAGGGATTTTGGTAATATGGTGGAACGGGTCCATATGCTGGATGTTGATGGCCATGCTCAAAATTCAGATGCCTTCCCTGCATATACACAATAGAAAGGGAAAATTAGATAGATTAGGAACAGTGCTACTGTAAGTGCTTTGGAAGATGTATTCTTAAAGCATTAGATGATTAAAGTAAGACCATAAATATCAGTTACATGATTTCCTTTTCATTCTTTATTTGGCTTCGAAGTTTTTGTACCAGAAAATGGTTTTGAAAAACAGAAAAAATAATCATGTATAAGATTACTGTTTATTGACACTTTCTGTGTTCAGCAATACATGTGGGCAGGCTAAGGAAACCCAACCACTCCAAATAGTCTTCAAATCTCCTTTATGTTATTAACTTCTACCAATGAGATTGCCAAACTTTGAACATCACAATGAGGAGAAAATCCTGTGTTCAAATAGATGAAATCTCAATTTTCACTCATGATAAGCTCACTAATCTCTGAACATTGTTTGCTCCTTTGTATTTATTGATTCATCATCCTTAACCCTTCCTCTGGAACTTTTTTATTCAGTGCTATTTTTAGTTCTGTATTCCCTATCTTGACAAGGTGAACTTTTTAGATATCACATTGTTATGACACTTAAAATAATAAGACTTTGAGTGACATTAACAATATGATTAATAGAAGTGACTAGTGTGCCCAAAACAGAGACCAAAAGAAAGAATAAAATACTTGCATTAACATAGTGTTTCAGACAGTGTTAATTTCCTAAGAAACATGGTAGAATTGTTTTAGAACAAGGAGGTACACAGTTCAAAAAGGGAAGGACACAGTTTCTATCCTCTTTCCCTTGAAATCAACCCTGAACTAAAAGATATTAACTTAGCTTCTAACGTGCAAGTAAGGACTGGCGGAGGAGCCCAGCTGCATCAAGAAACCCAAGGCATCCACTGCTGGAGAAACCTGTGGCTCACACGGATCCCAAACCCAGTTTTAGGAGCGACCAGGTTTTGGCTCAGGCTCAGTTGTGTTTTCCCCAGAGATAAACCCACAAATGCCAGTACCTCTCTCCCAGTCTTCAGTTGCAGGTTACATGTGTTGCCCCCTGCCCTCCTGGAGTTAACAAAACTCCCAGGCAAAGCACAGTAGCTCTGCAGACCTTGTTATACAGCTGTGATATTCGGTGTAACTTCCCATGGATCATGAACAATACCTGAGTAGCTTGGACTTCTAAGTCTATGAGAAAACATCAGAGCTGTCCTACTAGATATGTAAATCCCTGGAAATAAAATATGCCCCATGTCTTTTTTTCCCATTCCATACACCAGGTAGTCCTTCCAAACTATCTTCAGCATTGAGTCAGTCTTGTTGGCTGCACTAAATTGCTGGCATCATATACCCCATCCTGGAAACCAAGGTGTAGCTTTCCTGAAGAGGTTCTTCCATAATGACCCTCAGGTAGCAATGGTGCATTCTTGTGCTCTTTGCCCTGTCAAGAAGTAGCAATATTCCTGCCTGTTCTCAGAAGCTAGTCCCAATGAGTTCCTAAAAATCAGACCCTCAAACTTGCTTATTTACCCTGATTCTCAGAATGCAGCTGGCAAGGATTTCCTGAGAAGAGGAAATGGGACAGCATGAAGTTAACAGTGACATCACAGTAGTTCACAGGTGCAACTTGGCAACTGTGTATCCCTCAAAACTGAGACTTATTCCATCTTACTGTCGGCACCCTTTACCTGGCACTCAATAAACACTGAATATAGTAACAGAGATTCCTACTCAACACTGATCATGCCACATCTGCAGCTGCCACTGAATCCTGCCCCAGCTAAAGTTTCTCCATCTTAGCTCTGACTGCACTTTCACAAAAGCTGTATTCTATGTTAGATACACATATATTCACACAGACACACAGACACACACACACACACACACACACGGTCATGTGCATTGTAAGTGAAGAAACTACACAGACACATAAAAGCAACCAGATGGAACCTTACACAACATATTGGATCAACCAACACAACAGAGCACATCACCATACAAAGTCTTTTACTCCAAAAGACACCCAGGGAAATTGGTAATGGCACGTAACACCAGTGCCAGAAACTATAAGATTAAAAAAGAAAAGAATGAAAAATAACATTCAACATTATATTTCCGAAGAACACAAAAACTTTAAAAAGTTAAAAAAAACACATTTAAGGGAAAATAATAAACAACATATCTGAAAAGTAGCATATGATATACACAATATCAGACACAAATTAATAGATTTAAATGATCTGTCTGAACATCCAATCAATTGAACATTTACTTATTTTTTTTAAGACAAGGTCTCACTGTGTATTTCAGGTTTTCCTTAACTCACTATATAGTCCAGGTTGACCTTAAATTTGCAACAGTCTTCCTGCTTCAGTCTCCCAAGTGCTGGGATTACAGGTGTAACTACCATAGCTGGACCTGACTGAACTGAATTTTTAAATTCAAAATTTTCAACTGGATGAAAGATGGGAGAAGATATTAAAGTGCCACCACCAATAACAACAACAACAGCAACAGGGAAGCAGACAGACAAATACAAATATAGAACTAAGTATGAAGCCAACCATATAATTCCATTAGGAAACTCAGTTCATCAGAAAATTTATATGTACACTGGAAGTGGAACCATGAGAAAATATATACCAGATAACTGGAAATAAGATTGAGCAGAAATAGTAAATCTTATGTTAGTAATTATATTAGTCAATTTTAATTAAAGAACAATTAAGAGATACCAAATATATACTATAAAATGATATTGCAGTCAATTCAACACATTAAAATTGTA